>JANLJB010031216.1:27147-72940 GCA_026212285.1 Bursera cuneata
TTTTTTTTTTTTGAATTCTTTATTTCAATTTCTTTCTTTTAATTTATATATCTCATCTCAATGAAAGGTATCTTTTAGGGTATTTAAATTCTTCTAGGCTATGCAGAATAATGCATGCCTACACAAAGCAATGATGGCTTCTTTCCTAGAAGAACATGGAAAACTGAAGGTGGGGTTTCTTCTAGTGATCAAAAGATAATATTATGAACCAGAACAATAAAGATAAGTATATACAATCAAATCGGCTCTGATCCATCACATCCTATGTGCCCTTTTCAAATGGGGTCGACAAGAGCAAACAGTTTCCCCACTACAATGAGTGACTCTGTGACCATGTAGTTAAATGTGAATTATCAAATCTCAAGGAAGCCATCTATTGGAGGTCGATTGGCTACATGTTAATTTCATAGATTAGTATGAAACTAATTACTAGACATCAAAGTGGGTTTCCGTTTCTGTTCAAATAGGTTAGTCCTTGAAAAACTTTGATATTCCCCTTATTTTGGATAGTCAACGACTAAGTTTCTTATGGTGCTTGTAAATCAATCAAATCTCTTTTCAGCTTGCTAAAATACGTATTTCTTTGATTAAATTGCGTTCAATTTGAAGTTTGAAAGCTATGATAATTTGTTTTCCAAACGTTTCTTATATTAATATAATTTGAATATCATTAAATGAAAGGTTTCTTTAATAATAGGAAAACAACTTAATACTAATTAGTATTGATAAATAATTATTATGTCGGAATACTAGCTTTTGCTATATCATCACCATAACTTAAGAATTTTTCTGTAAGAATCGCAAAAGATACAGAAAATCTGTCTTATATGGGTTGTATATATACCCATCTATTTAGTTTTGGAGTATTACATTAATGCAAATGTGTTATATATACACCATGATTGAGTGGATGTATATATATATACATACGTACGTATACATACATATGTATATACATACGTACGTATACATACATATGTATATACATACGTACGTATACATACATATGTATATACATATATATGTATATATACATATATATGTATATATGTGTGTGTATATATATATATATATATATATATATATATATATATATATATTGTAAAGCTTATATAGAAATATAGAGAGTGAGAGAGTGTTGGNTATACATATATATGTATATATGTGTGTGTATATATATATATATATATATATATATATATATATATTGTAAAGCTTATATAGAAATATAGAGAGTGAGAGAGTGTTGGTTTTCTATCTGAAACCAAAAATAAATAATAAAAACGAAGATAATATTTTGGAGAAACTCTCTCCACGGAGGAAATACTTTCCATAGGAGAAATACTTTCCACACATTTCCATTAAAAAAATACTCAATTTATACACAATTATAAATGAGATAATAAATAGAACTCTTATGAAATTAAAATCCTATAAAATCTCTCAATAGATTTAATCAAACTACGATAAAAACAAATCGACCTAATCTACCTAATCTGTAACTCTATCTTTATCTATCCAGTAAAAGTTGCATAATTTCAACACTCCTCTTTGCAATTTTGCTGGAAACTCTAATCATTTTTTTCAACTTGACAATGGCAAGGTAAAAATTTTCCTTTGAAACCTGTACTATGGCAAATTGAAAATTCTCCCTTGAAATCTCCATTGGCATTGACTCCTCCTTTTTTTTGATTCTCTTTTTTCTTTTCCAGGGTCTCTTACCCTTGTCATCTTCTTTCATTTGAAAAAACTCTTCCACAGTCAGTCCCCTCCTCCTGTCTAGCTTGTATTACATTATCTCTTCCAATGCAATTATTGGCAGGTCTCTAGATTCTTCAAGGGATGAAATCTTGGACTCAAACTTTTCAGGGAGAGTCACTAGGATTCTCTCCACCACTCCCATTAGCTTGTCAGAGTAGTCATTGAATCCTTCAGACTCCTTCATTTTTTGCGTCAAACTCTCTTCTGAGATTCAGAATATACATCTTCCTCGTTCTTTTATTTCTCTGATACTCCTCCTTAAGAAGATCCCATGCTTGCTTTGCCGTTTCACATGCCATAATCTTACTGAATATGGTCTCTACGACAACTGAGTGAATACAAGTCTTGGCCTTGTACTTCCTGAGTGTTTAGGATTATTTAGGATCCTCACTACAATTCATTAAAAAAAAAAAACTTACAGGAAATCTCACAGGCCCTTAAGAAACCGTTCTGATACCAATTGTTGGTTTTCTATCTATAACCAAAAATAAATAATAAAAACGAAGATAATAGTTTGGAGGAACTCTCTCCACAGAGGAAATACTTTCCACAGAGGAAATATTTTTCACACTTTTCTATTAATAAAATACTTAGTTTATACAAAATTATAAATGAGAACGTAAATAAAACTCCTAAGAATGATGCACACCAATACATGAGTTTACTTCACATGGTAATTTAAGAACATTATGAGTGAAGAGAAAAGAAGAAATAGCGATGCTTTGATTACAAAGTTACAAACAAGCAACTGATCAAATCATGCCAACAGTTGGAAGACTTTGAAGTCATCATTTAACTTTTATATATGCTTTGGTATTGACCTATCTAGCTTGCTAGAAAGTAGAAACCCCACTGGTTATTTAGCATGTGAAATCTTGACTCCTGTAGAGTTCCTACACCATTGGTCATTTCAGAAAAAAATTAAAAGCCTTCAAAATTTTGGGATATTACTACTAATTGGGTGGGGAGTTGAGAATAGTGATGGAGAAAGGAGTGGAAAGTCTTGTTTTTTAGATACATAAGGAATATATATATATATCATAGTCTTTTTGCGGGTGTATTTTCATGTAAAAGATTGATGAGAATCAACCTTAAGAGAGTCAACTTCCTATCAGTTTATTGTATGTTCTCATAGTTGGTTAGGTTTCTAATCATGGATGTTGAACCATGGCAAAATTTTAGGATTGCTGGCAGGTAAAAGATTTGCGGGGACCAGAGAAGAAGACTTTTGCCGCACTTTCGGTTGCTGTTAGTCCATGATCTGATAGATATCATTCACATCAAGGCCTCCCTTGCATTTCATTTAATTCTAATTTGGTAATCGATGATCTGTATATATAGATGTCTTGATGATGATAAACCAAGTTTTCTTAATTGAGAGTTAAACATCATCCAGTAATATATTTATTTATGCTTTTGGCCTTGAGGTCGGAGGTGTGCTCTCTCAGATTTAAACTCGCTTAGTATACATCATTTGGAGTTATGACCCTTGGTGTAAAGTCTAGCGACTTTACTTGATCTGTGTTTAGAAACTTTTCACCACAAAATTGACAATTTGTTATGGATTCTATTTTTTTCTTTTCTCTGCATAGACTTTCATTATATAGTATCACCAGAGTATTGGCTAGGCTAGGCTGGGCTAGAATGACAGAGATAGTCACTTGAACATCAATGTTGGATGCTTGTTATCACAAGGCTTAGGGTCCTTACACATCTTTTCGTTTTTTTTTTTTGTTGGATTAAGGATGAAATTAATCAAATTTAAGGATGGGTCACTTGTCATTTGGATGGTAAAGACCTTTATGGGTTAAGGGGCGATTGTCATTTGACCCGTAAGGATTTTTAAGGGTTAACAAATGACGAGTTAGTTAGATAAAAATAATAATAAAAAAAAAATTGCTGATTTGGTTATTTTTTATTTTTATTTTTTAAAAAATAATTTTTTTGTAGTTTGTGTTTGTGATACAGATAATATAACAATAAAAAGGGGAAGTAAATAAATGCGGGTGAATTTAGAAGTTGTGGCGTGTGTTTAGCACCACTACACGAATAATTCAATTCGAAGGAATAATCAATAATGGGGTTGGATTGAGATTGTAGCACTGAGCAAGCCTAAGCCGACGCACTCGTTTTAAATAAGAATAATGTCACTGTTAATTGTTATCCGCATATCATCTAAAGAAACAATGCTTTTCATTTAAATTTCCGAAAATATTTTTACTTTTAATATATGTCAATGTCAATACCTACTCATTCTGAAACCTGCCGAATCTTACTGTTGACACATTGAAAAACTTCTCTCTAAAACATCTTACATAATTATTTTTCATTTTGAAAGAATGTAAACTAGTTGCAATTGGATTTAAGAAGAGACAGAACATGGATTTTGGTAATCTATATTAGAGAAACTTGGTTAATTTAAGGTATAAAAATTATTGAAGTAAGTTGGCACTGGTGAGCCTGACACAATCCGGCCCGAAATTTGGGCTTGCTAATGCTGGTCATATTAAGTCTGTTCAGAGCCAAGCATTCATAATTTCCAGGACGAAAATGACAATGGTCGGTAGATGGGTTCTCATGTCTGTAACTGTTTTGTATGGCACCTTAGAAATGCTTGTTTTTCTGCTATAACTTAACTTGTTTAGGAGTTGTACACTCTTAATTTCCATGAATAGGCTTTATAAAATAAAAATGAAAAGTACCTGACAATTGGAAAATTTCATGTCTTGTTCTGGGTATTCTCAGAATCAAAAAACTTAAATTATCCACACCCTACATCAAAGTTGTTACGCTTCACCATAATGTTTAGGGCACAAAAGCCACTGATATTTGAAATGCCTATTTTTTACCTTAAGTTTTCATTGGTAGATGAATGTTTAATGCTTGCATAGGGTAGTCAATTCCAAGGTTGAAATGGAACTCAACATGAGATCACATTTTCATTCAAGTTAATATTTACTTGAAAGCATATTTACAATAACATTTCCTGAAACGGAGAATGAACAGGGTAGCCAAGAGAGCAAGCAGCATTCCGTTACTTGCTACAATGCTACTTCTGTTTTGAACGATTTGAAGATCTGCTTGTTCACTGGATTGCTCCAGTTGTAACCACTATTTGGCAGCCCAAATATCAATATGTAGCCTCCTCTGATTAGTAGTAGTCACAAAATTTATTCAGCAAGCCTATTAGTTAAAGCACATTAAGCTGTCAATGAATTCTAAATCATTAGAATTACCAGACACAAATGGACATGGCAATATGAATGTATTGCAAATTTACAAATAAGGTGGCTTAGCATAATTTGCCCCAGGCTTAGGGTAAAAGCTATTCCAGAGCTGTAGAATTTTACCACTTAGATGTGTTTATTTATGTCATTTCAAGCAATATGACTAGTCTAGGCTTGGCTCATTTTGTCTTCAGCCTCTCAAGAAGACAAGAACCATGTTCCTGATGTTCCAAGAAACAAGGATCCTGTTTAGCTCGGTTATCATCACCCTGTTAGTACGGAATGTGACTTATATATGCAGAACTTGAATACCTCCTAATTAAATAATACGTTTCTTTTCATCATTCCTTAATGGCTTCTAATTAGCAGTACGTTAGCAAGTGATAAGCGTTATACACAATCCAAAACAAGTATGTAAATTAGTAAATGTACTATAGAGAGTAAACAGTACAATATTAAAGCATAATCCTGGTGTCTAGAAGTAATACACATGCAACGCTTTGCTTTTTAATGGTATAACAATTGTAGTGTAAAAGCAAAATACTAGTGAGGAATTGCCAAAAGTGCTTGTGATTGCTTTTCATAGCGGAAATTGTTTGCCTTAGAGTCATCTGCTGACCAAATAAAGATACCGTTAAGTTGATTCTGACTCCTCAGCTTACTGCAGGCAGTGAAGAAGCCATCATCTGGTGCTAGACCGCCACTTCCATCACTAATAAAACTGACCAAGACCTTGCCACCATCATAATTGGAACTCTGAGTCTGGAAGTAATTCATAAACTGAGAAACAGTTGTTCCTTGATCATATGCATAAAATTGGAAGTTCACATAATCTATGAGGTGACCATAACTCTTCCACAAGGCCAAGTAATGGCTTTGAACTTGGTCATCATCGAATGGAGCTATAGAAGCAAAGGAGATCACTCCATCGTTCTTCAGAGTCTTTATAAGGCGCCCAATGCACTCAGAAAAAGTATCAGGATCAGCATTGAAGTGTTCGTAATCGATGTCGATTCCATCTAAGTTGTACTGTTGAATGATGCTTGTGAGTGAAGAAACAGCATTTGAAACCCAAGAATCAACCGAGGAAGGGTTGAAGTACGCATAGCCATTGCTCACACTGTCTCCTCCAAGGCTAAGTGCAACTTTGACATTATTGTGGCGACTCTTGATGGAAGAAACTTGTGAGGCGCCAAGATTATCAGAGTCCCAGAAGATGTTGAATTTTCCGTTGGTGGGTGAGGGAGAGCTTGAGGTGTCATAGTCAATGGCAAAGGAGAGAATGAAGTGGAATTCGACATTCGTGTTAATTGGAACATCTGTGAACTTAACATTGTTGAACTCAGCTCCTATATATTCTCTGAAGAGGTTTGAATTTTTTGGTGCTGCAGCTTGGATTGATGCTGCATTATTACAGGGGAAAAGAGCTTGAAGAATGAGAAGGGTGATGATCAAAACCTTAGAGAGCTCCATTACCATTGACGAGTTGATTAATTTGTGCTGTTGCCTATAGGTGAAATGTACTGCCCTATTAGATGATGTTATATAGTGTAGTAAATTTGAAGATGAGACAAATAAGGAAGAAAAAGTATTAGTGAATATCGTAGTGTGCCGTCCCGGTAGTTTAATGTAAGAAACTTAATTATTCTACTTGATTAATCAAGTCAAAGAAAATCTATCAAACAATTGATGGTTCAAAATAAGAGATAGGATGAGGTTTATGTATGGTTCTAGAAACTTGTTCTTCTCTATTATGTAACAACGAAGACCAATGCATCCGATGTTTCCATAAAGACATTTGTTTTGTCTTCAACATGGAATAAAAAACTGGCGATAGTATATACATATATACTATATTTTTTGGCCATTCATTTTATGCTCTAATATTGTCTGCTTCTCCTATCTGGGTAGAGACACCTTGAATTGTACCTCAACTTATGTTTTTGGGCAAAGTGAAAGTGAGGTTTTATCAGATTTTGTCTTCCAGGGAAGGGGCAGCAATTGTTGGGGCTAATTTCCTGTTAGGGCAAGTCTCTGGCTATATGATTTTGACCAATCAACCATGTTAGCAATTATATTATGTTGGAGAATGGTAAAATTATTGCCGGCCTGAGGCATGGAAATATATATAACAGTGTCGTAATTTCAAGATGTGTAAACACATCACGTACAGCTGACCTTGTTATGTATCATTTGTCCATTACTGTTTTCTGACATATTTGTGCAGGAAAAATCTATATAGCAGGTAACAGGTTCCTGTCAGTACAATCATCAGAAACACATAACAGAGCCATGAAAAAGGAAGCAAACGTATTAAATTTCTTCTTTAGCTATAGAAAAATAATACGCAAACTAGTATGAGATCAACAATATCTTCTAAGAGTGAGACATACAATAGATATTAAGCAGATGATGGCAAAAACGATACGTATTGATAAGGGGTTTCTTTGGTTGCACCTTAGGCCTTTTTAAGTAACTTTGATTGCAGCATCAGGATTTGTCTCTTTTGCATACCTAGCATGAATTTTAGGAAAAATGGTTTGCTTTTAGAATTTTATTTCTGACTTTTATGTCTTCCGTTGAAGCTTTCTTCATTTTCGGTAATATTCTGCCGAAGTATCCATAAAGCTTTGTAAACGAATTTGGTCTTCAGATTAATTATAGCTATGAAATATAGTACCAGGAATTAATTATTTTGAGAAAAATCGATGTTAATAAACTATTTGATCCAAAAACTTAAGTCGTTTATTTGAAGCAGAATCAGGAAATCAGTTTGAGGTATCGAGGCGAGCGTATTATTAAGAAGCATTCTCTTATTTGATATAAGAGTAATTTAAGAACTCATTTGTATATATATGTTATGAAATCATTTGACCAAAAAATTTAGTTACAGTAAAACATGAATTTGATTTTAAGTTCTAAAATATGAATCGGATCCAGAAATAATCATGACTTTGAAAATTGTCCATTGGATATGTAAGACGGAACCGTAAGGATGAGAGGAGGATTGGAAGCTTGAGCCTTGACACTATTTCAAGAAATCATTTGAATAAAAAGTTTAAACTATTAAGTAAATGTCTGATATTAATATTGGAGTCTAACAATATAGATGAAAACAAATAACAAAACGATCTGGTTTTAGTTTTACATGACACAACAGTATCTAAAACATGTAACCGAAACTTATGCAAAAGTCAACTTGATCTTACCATCGTCTAGCGGTGACCTGCTAGGATTGTTTGAGATTGCTTCTCGTAGCGGAAACCATTTGCCTTAGAGTCATCTGCAGACCAAACAAAGATACCATGAAGTTGTTTCTGACTCTTGAGTCTCTCGCAGGCTGTAAAGAAGCCATCATCTGGTGACAAACCCTTGCTGTCATCACTGATAAAGCTCACCAAGACCTTGCCACCCTTATAGTTAGAGCTCTGAGTCTTGAAGTAGTTCATAAACTGAGATACAGTGGTTCCTTGATCATATGCATAGAATTGGAAGTTGACATAGTCTATGAGGTGACTGTAACTCTTCCACAAGGCCAAGTAATGGTTTTGAACTTCTTCATCATCATAGGGAGCAATTGAAGCAAATGAGATAACTTTATTTCTTTTGAGGGTTGCTATGAGCTTTCCAATGCATTGAGAAAAGGTCTGAGGATCAGCTTTAAAGTGTTCATAATCAATATCTATTCCATCCAAATTATACTTTTTGATGATTTGTGTTAAAGAAGAAACAGCATTTGATACCCATGTATCTACAGAGGAAGGATTGAAGTAAGCAAAAAGATTTGACACAGTATCCCCACCAAGGCTCAAGGCTACTTTAACATTTGAATGTCGACTCTTGATGGAAGAAACTTGGGATGGACTAAGATTATCAGAGTCCCAAAAGACGTTGAATTTGCCGTTAGTGGGAGAGGGAGTGCTTGAGGCATCATAGTCAATGGCAAAGGAGAGAATGAAGTGGAAATCTACATTAGGGTTAATTGGAACATCAGTGAATCTGACATTCTTGAATTGTGCTCCTATGTATTCTCTGAATAATTTTGAGTTTGTAGGAACCACTTGGGTTGATTTGTTGCAGCGTAAAAGAGCTTGAACTATGATCAGGGTGAGGAAAAGCTTGGAGAGCTTCATTGATGCTAAGTGTTTTAGTTTCTGCAGTAGGCTATCAATGAAAATAGAAGGTAATGAATATGGACAGAGCCAGCAACCTAGGAAAAGTTTATCTAGGCAAGGCGAGTGGCTCGAGTTGTCCTATGAGTATGACCAATCAACCATATCTTAGTGCTATGACTGAGAAATATCTAATGAGCAGCTAGCCATAGAAATATTGAGATTACTACCCCTGTTTCGGCCTAGGATGATAAATCTAATATGTGGGTGAAGTAAACCATTTATGATTCTGAACGGCAGTTGACCTGGTAAAGATTTTTGTATTATCTTACTAGTCCAACAGGACCACTATAAGCCGCCCATGTGGACTGATCATTATATTATTCAGTGGAGTGGTGTTTGTCTTTCTACTCCAATTGCTTTCTCCGATGAGGTTTACTTTTTGTTCGTAGGAATGGACTGTCAGCCCCACTAGATAATGATTTTGCGTAATTAATGCCATATTGAATGTGCCTGTTAAGTCAAATTTAATCAAAAGATTTTATAATGTCTAGTCTACTAGCTAGTCTTCTAGAACAAGAGAGAGTGAATTTTCTCTGTAATCTGTGCCGCAAGATGGAAAACAATGAACAAGGTTAACGTACATTAGCTCAGTCAATAATGTCCATAACGAGTAGGAATTATTGATCAAAGATGTATAATTGCAGCTTGACGCCAAGGCAGATTGCCCCGAGATTCTGAAAGGCCAACAAGGTTGCAAGACTTGGTAGAAATAAACTTTCCCTTGACATATTTTGCTCCAAATAAGGAAACAAATCACAAGATCTCAACAAGATTTAATTATCCGTAACTTGGCAAAGAAACCATGTTGTTTACAGTTGTTTGATTCTGCAACTTTAGCTCCAGCAGAATGCTGAACCGGCAATTTGTATAAGATGGCGTTGAATGAATGGAATTACTGCTAATTGTGAAAGCAAAAATGAAGTTGAATTTCGCATATTCCAGAAAGAGGCTTGAGTTTTGGTGCGACTGCTAATTAATGCAACCATCATTTAAGTGGCAACACAAGGTAGCCTCCCCGAAGGGTGCTATTGGTGGGAAATTGAAACAATAGAGAACAGGCAACAGGGACAGGGATTGGACAGCATCATTCAGCTGCTTGCCTTGAAGGTCGAATATTGCCGCAATCCGGTGGCCCATCGACTACTATTTGGTTGCTTGTAACATGTGATCCTTAACTAGGACATGTTCCTTTCCAAGGAGAAATTTTTCAGATGCTAGCCTTGTACTGAGAAATCGCTAAAATAAACAACTTTAGCTACTAGACATCGAATTCTATTACCTTGATATGTGATATACAACATTTTGTCCGAGTTTAACTAAAAATTTTAAGCATGAAAAGAAAGAAAAGATTCTAGTTTGGAAACTTTTGAGGTATCAAGAGCAGGACATGATCCATACAGAAATAAGGCCCATAGACAATATGATTAGGCTGCAAATAAATCTTGGGATCTCTTAGACTAATCTACAAATTAATTATGGTATAAGTGGTAGTTAGATACTAACTCCTAAGCTGCTGTTATTAGTCAGCTTTTTGGCTTCTCACATTAGAATCCATCTGGGCGTTTGACAATAAATGTTTTGTATCTGATGTTCCAATAAGCACTATGATGAAAAGTTATTGAATCTCAGGAGCGAGAAGTTTATATTCTACAAGTATATAAAATAAAAACATTCATGGCCGGGAATAGAAATGAAAAATAGAGATATATACCTCTTGTAGTTGCAGTCTAATTAACGTTACTGCACATGCAGCAGAAGTTTCAGAGCTACCTACCGTTCAACAAACAAAGATGCAATATGATTCTCTCCAATGCTCTCAAACAAACAGCTACTTGTTGTTTATGCACATGCTATCTTTATTTTCCTAAAAAGTGGGGCAATGGTGTGACTTAAAAGCCTTTCCAAAGCCACTAACTAAACTTTGATTTTGGTCCATACTCAACATTTAGAAGTTTGATCCTTAATTCTGTACAACTGAGATTATTGAAGCGTTGGAATATTGAAACTTTTGATGTAATTCTTTGATGAAGGCCTGAGTCTGCATTTTTTTGTTTTTAGCCTTTCCCAAAAGGGTTCACACCCCTAACCTTTTCTTACTATGCGATGTGAGATTTTGAACTGAAAATCAAACTTCTTCATTTCCAACTTAGATACTTTATGTTATGCGCGTATTTGTTGTTGTAAGCGTCAATGACATTCAAGGTCATTTCTTGTTTGCTTATCATCTAATTCATCTTGAAATCAAAGACAAAGTGATATTCCTGAAGGATGATGTAATCAGATCACTTGACCCAGTAACATGGGCAACCATCATCACCTGATGTGCTGTCCAAAAAGCTTAGGTTCTTCAGATATTAAAAAGAAAAAAAAGGGTAACATGGGTCCATTTCTCTTTTCCCTTACAAGCAATCACAATATTTTTTATTTATGCTACTACTTACTCTTACCGCATTAGTTTCTCCTAAAGCAAAACTAAACTGCATGCACCTACTTTTTCTTGTTTTTCTTGTGTTATCGATTGATTATCTTTTCTTTTGATTACTTTTTTATAAATTCGTTGAACAAGTAAAGCAAGCTCCGGCTCTGCAGCTGCTGCTACCCACCCGTATGAGCCCTCCTGCACTCACTTACAATGAACCGTACGAAAACAAACATAAATGGCCATTTAATCATGTATCACACCAATCTGGCCCATGAGTCCAACTCCTAAAACTCTTAATGGACCCAGGCTTAGTCCTTCCGATTGACACGTGCACCCATTTTCATCTAGAAATCCCACTCTCCATATTTCTCACCCTTCACAACTACTGCAAAAATTTATGGAAAAAGTAACCTAAGTTAGGTAGATATTTTAAAATTTAACAAACCTTAATTTTTTTATTCCCTAGTTAAGACACATTGAAAGAATAAGTTAATAACTTTGACAAGTTAATGAGTGTTTTACTAATCAAGTATGATAATTCGACGAATACATATCAAAAGGTCACCAAATTTTATAAGTACAATTTATCTAAGATGACAAACTAGTAAAAACGTTTGCCATTTAACCCGTTTAATAATCTATTCTAGAATTGTTTTTATTTTTAAGTTTGTGCTTAATTAGATAATTAAAGAAAATATTAGATTTGTTAAAAACAAAAGAACTCACTCGGTTTGACTAATATCATAATTAATTTAAGAAATTTTTGGATAATGTTTAGAATAGAATCATTCATTAATCACATATTTCAATTGAAGTGAGATTCTTTTATGTTTTATGTGATTTGTTTTATTTTTTGTCATTTAAATGACAAATAATCGGCAGCTCCGGTGATTCCATCTTGACTAGTTAATCCACTCAGAAAGATGCACTGATTTGGACTCCTACTTACCCTTTGACTCATCTTCTTGACTTGCAGGCTCGATTATTCACTTCAGCCCAGGCAAGCTCAAGCAGTACTTCTAGCTACTTGGATTTCATCCCACCAACTTACAGCTTTGTATGGCTAGCTAGCCAGCGTTCTGATTTTGGTAGGTGTACAAATATTGCAAATTGGACAACTGTAAACATAGTTTCATGGCAGCAATAATCAATAACTCTTTCAATCTGAAAAGGGTCTGTAGCCTAGTTAAGGAATGAACAAGAAGTGAAGCATACGCAGCATATCCATAGAGTATGTTCCAAGTAACATGTACAGTACTTCCACATTCTCTTTGGTATTCTGCCATTACTGCAATTCTCTGAAAAAGAAAGAATTAATTAACAACCAAAAGAAAAGTGAAAAAAGATTGTTTGTAACTTGTAAGCAGGTTAGTGGCTGAATGCCCATGTGGGTTGTGAAGGGCACATGCTAAAAAGAAGAGATGTTCAGAAATTTCTAAGAAGATAAAGATTTGTATCTTTTAAAATAATGGCAAGTCATTGTACAGTCTTTTGATTTGTTGATGAATCTCACTCCTCTACACATGGATAGAAGCTGGCTTGACAACATTAAGTAAAAGTTAAAAGTACTAAAGTGGGATTATTAATTTAAGCATGTTAATAATCTTGTAAATTAATACAACTGTTAAACCATTTAATAAAACCCAATATTGAACATGAAGAGAGACGGCAACTTTCACCTAAATTGCTCATTGTAGAAAAGAGAAACCCAACACTTCATTTCTAGCAATTTGTGGTACTCTTTTATGTTTGATAACAATCAATGATTACTAGGATCTCTTAAATGTGAAGATTTTCCAATTTTAAACATGGATTGAATTGAAGCTTGTTAATAGGAAAGCTATGAAAAAGATGGGTTAACATTGATAGTCAAATTTATTGGTAATGTTTTTGGTTAAGGCAATTGAAGGTTTTTGAAATCAAAAGGCAAAATGATCAGATGTTATTACCACAACCATGTGCTTTCTTTCATCACTCTTTATCACGTGGGGCAACTTTGCCACCGCATACCAACCCCACTTTGTCTTCTTTTCTTTTCTTCATTATTCACGTCTACCTTCTCCATTTTAGTCTCAATCTCTTCACATTTTTACTCAAAATACCCAAATCAATCTTATTCATGTGTGATTTGAATAACATAAATGAAATAAAACAAAATTTCATTGAATTGGGAATTTTATAAAGCCTGATTTTAATAAGTATAAAAGTCGTATTTAATGATTAAAATTTATATCACACACGTTAAGACTATCATTTTAATAATCATTCAATATTCATTCTAACTAATTTGTAGCAAAATTAATTGAATTTAGATCGATGAGCATTAATACCCATATGCTTTAAGAATAAATACATGACAGAGAAGTTGCTAATTCATTTCTTCTTCAAAGTTGTCAATGTTGCTTTGAAGTGGGTTCTATACTTCTATATTAATTTTTGCCTAATGTATGACTAATATGACAACCTTCTTTAAATTTATTCTTCTATTTACCATTTGATAATGACATACAAAGTGAACCTTTTATTAGAGCATAAAATATAAAATTAATTGATTGAAATTGGTACTACACTTAGCCAATTCATTCATTGATTTATCACATTGAACAAATTGCCTTGTTGCTTGCTTGCTGAAACTGACTGAGCAACCACCTGTAATTTCTGATAAAACTTTTCTAAAGGGTGCAAGTTAGTGTAAGTGTTACCCTAATCTATCTTTAGCATCACTTTATAGATTTAATATTAAGTTATTTGACATCAATTTTTTAATTAATTATTTTCAAAAGAGTTATTATTAATTTGGGAATCCTGAAAAGATTAGAAGAAATTATTAAAAATGGGCCATGTTGATTGGAGTAATCCAACCATGTTGCATTGCAACACACAAAAAACAAACAATTAAAGAGTTTTGAAATTTAATTTTGTTTTGAAGTTTTGAAATTATGTTTCGATATAAGAGACAGACACCAGCAACTAGTTGATCTTTTAATGCTATGGATTAGACACCCACACAGGTCATAAATAGGCATAAATGGCATCAAGATCCTATATTCCTATTTATTGTCTTCCATTTATAATCTTTATTTTTATGTGATGATTTAAACAAAAAAAAAGGACCGAAATTACATTAACCTTTTGAAAATTAATCTAAGTTTACAAAAAATTTATTTGATAATTGATACTATGACCATAATTTGACAGTCTAATAACATCATCATACTGTCGATATTTAGGGTTAGATGATTTTTTTTTTTTTTTTTAATTCTAGAGACCAATAAAAAGAAAGGTGGTCAAACTCTATTATAATTTTAAATTTTTTTGAATATGTAATTATTGTTTAAAACGTTTGCTAAATTTTGGTTGTTTATTAGAATTTTATTATATTTATTTTCTATTTGAAGTTCAGTTAGATTTTTTTTAAAAATAAAGCCAGCAAAAGTGACAAAAATGAGAAAGAAACAAAGGAAATGACGCATTTGTCAATGAGGTAGGAAACGCCCTCACCTCATTCGCCGGTTCAAATTATATATATATATATATTATATTATCCCCATATTTTATTTTATTTAAAATAAATTTCATACTGTGGGACCCCACCTTTCCTCATTAACAGGAAAACCCGCTCTTCTCTTGATTGTCCACCAAATCTTAATCAAAGCAACTTGACTAAAACACCCTCATTAACAATTATTATTACTAAACAAATCAAAGTATAGAAATGCACGATAAATCCAATATTACTACTATTCGATTACTTATTAACAAAGTTCGTATAGATATGAGATCCCAAACTTGTAATATAAGGGAACGCCTGGGGTAATTGCTGTTCCCTAAAAAAATTTCAAACAAGAGGAACACAAGATGGTACACGTATTGTTTACCTTTAAGCTTCCTTTTTGTCCATTCATAACGGTCGAATATTACATCAAACGGAACTCTAACGCTGTTATTGCCGTCCATCTCACATTCAAACTCAAACCTCGTCTTTAACGGCATTATTTAAAACTTTTTCAAATCCGTTTATTTTATTTTTATTTATTTATTTATTTTATTTCAAATATTTAAATGTAAATAAATTAAATTAATCGCCATTTATTCACTCTCACAAGTAGCTTACTCTCTCTCTTTCTCTCTCTATCCGTAGACTCTCTCTCAGCTTCTCTCAGAAGAGCAGCGTTGTCGCAATTGACTGAAAGGAAGAATCTCGTGAGCTCATCCAAACCGCCAGCATTTCGTGATTCAGTGTAAGTTTCGCTTTCATTCAAACAATCTCGTTTTGCTTTTGTTTCCAGATTTTTATCGCTATAATTTTGATCCAGATTTTAAATGTTTGTTTCTCATTGTAATTTCCGTTACATTTCTGTTTCCTTCTTGTGTTTGTCTTCCACGGAGTTGACTCAGTGACTTGCAACTGTTTTGCATTTCAAACTGAAAATTAAAAGAAAAAAAAGTTGAGATTCATTGCACAATGTAGCTAGATATGGAATCTTTTGACAAATATCTTTATCACGTTTTGTTCTGATTAGAGTTGATTTGACTCGGTGAGTTTTGGCAGATTCATCATAAACAAAGTTAGGAGAAAAATATGGATTCTACACTGTTGCAACAGAGAAGAGGAGGTTTAGTGTCTTTATCGCCGTCACAGACGCCGCGTTCGAGCGATAAATCGGCGCGAGATCTCCGATCCAATGATTCTAGTTCAAGTAGACATGATAAAGATAAAGGCGTCAATGTACAGGTTCTTGTGCGTTGCAGGTCAGTTGATTTGGAAAATTGTGTAGTTAAACGAGTCGTTTGTTGATGATTTCTTTGGTAATTTGTTTTGTATTGAAGTGGTGATTTTTTGTTTGAATTTGCAGGCCGTTGAGTGAGGATGAGATGAGGGTACACACGCCTGTGGTAATTTCTTGTAGTGAGAGTAGACGAGAAGTTTCCGCGATCCAGAATATTGCGAACAAACAGATTGATAGAACCTTTTTGTTTGACAAGGTTTGGTGTTGTTTAGTTTGCTTTCTTGGTCTCATTTTGCTGTTTGGTTCTTGAGAATCTGCTGAGAAATCATTTATAGTGGAAGCATGACTATTTCATGTTACGGAAATACAATGACCTCATCTAAACTAACTTTTAAGTGGGTTTTAATTATTTAGTATGATTTTTACGCCTTTTTTTTGGAATCGTGAGTATGATTATTATATATTGAATGATTCTGCGTAGGTGTTTGGCCCAACTTCCCAACAGAAGGACCTTTATGATATGGCAGTATCACCTATTGTATATGAAGTTCTTGAGGGCTATAACTGTACTATCTTTGCCTATGGACAGACTGGAACAGGGAAAACATACACAATGGAAGGAGGGGCAAGGAAGAAGGTTTAATTTTGGTTAAATAAAGTGAATTATTATATACACTTTATTGGGTTTCCATTGCATACATTTGTGATTGAACTTCTTTGGTTTTTGTAGAATGGGGAATTTCCAAGTGATGCAGGTGTTATCCCAAGAGCTGTTAAACAAATCTTTGATATACTGGAAGCTCAGAATGCAGAGTACAGCATGAAAGTTACATTTCTAGAGCTGTATAATGAGGAGATATCGGATCTCTTGGCCCCAGAGGAAACTACAAAATTTATAGATGATAAATCTAAAAAACCAATAGCTCTTATGGAAGATGGAAAAGGAGGTGTTTTTGTTAGAGGCTTGGAAGAAGAGATTGTGACTACTGCAAATGAAATTTACAAAATCTTGGAAAAAGGTTCTGCGAAGAGGCGTACAGCGGAGACTCTTCTTAACAAACAAAGCAGTCGGTCTCATTCTATATTTTCAATCACAATTCACATAAAGGAATGTACTCCAGAGGGGGAAGAGATGATCAAGTGTGGAAAGCTTAATCTTGTTGACCTTGCTGGTTCTGAGAATATTTCTCGTTCTGGTGCAAGGGAGGTATGACATAGTTAACACCAATATTAACTCTACCCTAGTACATACAATAGGCCATCATGAAGGGAGCGCAAGCATAGTGTCTTATTCAGTGACCATTTGGAGGATCTTACCCATTGTACATTCTAAAAGATTGTGATTGCGATTTTCTTGCTATTTTCCGTGCTTGATAAAAGAAATTACCTCTTTCAGGGCAGGGCAAGGGAAGCTGGGGAGATAAATAAAAGCTTGCTCACACTTGGTCGTGTCATTAATGCTCTCGTTGAGCACTCTGGTCATGTCCCTTACAGGTATGTGTGATAGTTTTATAATAAAATCCTACTGCCAGCTTGGCCATGTTTGTAAATCCTTCAAGTGAGATTAATGCAAACTATTTGCTTGGAATTTCAGGGACAGTAAACTAACAAGATTATTGAGAGATTCCTTGGGAGGGAAAACAAAAACCTGCATAATAGCCACAATATCACCTTCCATCCATTCCTTGGAAGAAACTCTCAGCACTCTCGATTATGCACACCGTGCCAAAAACATCAAGAATAAACCAGAGGTCAATAGTCCATTCATTCATACACTTAGGTTTAGCAGCTTGTTTTTCAATGCAAACTTTTCTTATCCTATATTCTGAATCGAAATTATGCTCTTTTGCAACCTGCTCTCTAATGGTTTAGAGTTTTTAATAATTTCAGATTAATCAGAAGATGATGAAATCTGCAATGATCAAGGATCTGTATTCTGAAATTGACCGGCTGAAACAAGGTAAGTTGACTATTATCTATGGCTGTATGCAAAAGACGAATGATATTGTCACAGAGGCAGACGTAGGGCTCTGAAAGTAATTTGAATGATTTTTTCTTTTATGTTCCATCAGAGGTATATGCTGCAAGAGAGAAGAATGGAATCTACATACCAAGAGATCGTTATCTTCAAGAAGAAGCAGAGAAGAAGGTTTGGTTCTGTTATAATTGGTTGAGGAATTTCTTACTGGAGTTTTAATAGTTAATTCTTTATCCGTGGCTTTTCATGCAGGCAATGGCTGAAAAAATTGAGCGTATGGAACTTGATTCAGAATCCAAGGACAAAGTAATATGTCTTCAATAATATATCTCCTAGTAGCTCTTTCCAGGTTGTTGTCTTGTAGTCAACTCATTATTCATTCTTTATGGGCAGCAACTGCTGGAGCTCCAGGAACTCTACAATTCTCAAAAACTTTTGACAGCGGAGCTAACTGAGAATCTTGATATAACTGAGGTATTGCACAATTGGGTGATCAACTGACAGACCTTCCACTGTTTGTGTTTTAAAGTACACTAGCTGACCTCGCTTTCTTCCTTAAAACTGCAGAAAAAGCTTGAGGAAACTGAACATACGTTGTCTGATCTTGAAGAAAAGCACAGGCAGGCAAATGCAACGATTAAAGAAAAAGAATTTCTTATATTCAATCTCCTCAAATCTGGTAAATTGAAGAGTCATCTTTTGCAGTTAACTTTGGGGTATTTGGTTAGGCTTGATTCCTATTCTTCTACCCATGTATTATGCTTCAATAAATTTCTCTAGTATAGTATATCTGACTAGGGTTTGACAGATCTACTTGCTTTTTTCAAAGTATTGCATGCTAATTCAAGTCAATATTTGGTTTATGTAGTTTGATATTTATCCAAATTGCTGCAATTTTTATCTATATTGTTGCCGCTGGCTTTCTGACAGTTATTATTCCATTGTTAATTTTTCAGAAAAAGCACTTGTTGAACGTGCATTTGAGCTTCATGCAGAGCTAGAAAATGCTGCATCAGATGTTTCCAATTTATTTGCCAAAATTGGTCTGTAGTATTTTGGAAGTGAAGTTAGTTGTGGTTCTTATCTATCGTCTAGAAAACTAATGCTACATGTTTGCTTTTCAGAGCGAAAGGATAAAATCGAGGAAGGAAACAGAGTACTTATCAAAAAATTCCAATCCCAGTTGAACCAGCAGCTAGAAATCTTGCATAAAACAGTGGCTGCTTCTGTGTCTCAACAAGAGCAGCAACTGAAAGACATGGAAGAGGATATGCAGTCATTTGTATCAACCAAGGCTGAGGTAAGATCTCAATGATAACTATGTACGCAATCTCAGACATTATTCAGTTGAAACTAATCTATATTTTAATTTGTTCAAGGCTACTGAAGAACTTCGAGGAAGGTTAGGAAAGTTAAAGGCCATGTATGGTTCTGGTATCAAAGCTTTGGATGGTATAGCTGAAGAGCTTGATGGGAACTCTCAGTCAACTTTTGGTGACTTAAATTCTGAAGTTTCTAAGCATTCACATGAACTTGAAGATGTTAGTAACACTTTAATTAATAGTTTTATACGAAACTTTTCTGTTTTCTGCTGCATCTGACCTTAAATTATATGGATCAGCTCTTCAAAGGAATAGCTTCAGAAGCTGATGCATTATTAAGTGATCTTCAAAGTAGTCTTCACAACCAAGAGGATAAGCTAACTGCATTTGCGCAGCAGCAGCGTCAGGTTTGTATTTGTTCTTCTACTTTCCAATTGACCTTCTCCTGGAGGTGTTTGAATGATTATCAATGTTTATATAAATATTTGCATTCCATTCTAAATACAGGCACATTCCAGAGCTGTGGAAAATGCAAGATCAGTTTCTAAAATAACAGTAAACTTTTTCAAGACCCTAGATATGCATGCTTCAAATCTGACCCAAATTGTTGAAGAGGCGCAGACGGTCAATGATCATAAATTATCTGAATTTGAGAAGAAGTTTGAGGTGGTTACTGTGTCTGACTTGAGATGCATGGATCTCTGTTTTAGCCTTGTGTTATTAAAATTAAAATGCTTTATATTAATACTTGTAGGAGTGTGCTGCCAATGAAGAAAGGCAACTGCTGGAAAAAGTTGCAGTGCTGCTAGCAAGTTCAAGTGCTAGGAAGAAACACCTGGTACCTTTTACTTTTAAGTGCTGAAAAGGCTCTCTATTTTGTCAACCATACTCATACTCTTGATCTCTGACTCACCCCTGAGATTTGTATCTATTCTTAGGTCCAAATGGCAGTGCATGATCTCCGGGAGAGTGCATCCAGCAGAACCAGCCAACTGCAGAAAGAAATGTTAACCATGCAAGATTCCACTTCTTCAGTTAAGGCAGAGTGGAAACTGCACATGGAAACAACAGAGTCCCACTATCTTGAGGATACTTCTGCTGTAGAACGTGGAAAGAAAGACCTGGATGTCGTTCTACAAAACTGGTATGGCTTGGTAATGATGATTGTATATTTATTAACATCTTTGGTCTTGGCTCAGATCTGCTGCTTTAATGTATAATTATTTGTTTAATAACTTTTAAACAACCTTTGCAGCTTGGAAAAGGCAACAATGGGTGCACAACAGTGGAAGAATGCTCAAGATTCCTTGCTCAGTCTGGAAAAGAGCAATGTTGCTTCAGTGGACTCTATCGTTAGGTATCTACTTTCTACAATATTAGAGTTTTCAATTCAATATATATTTTTTTTCTTTGTTTGATCTGTGCTTATCTATTTAAATTTTACAACCAGAGGAGGGACGGAAGCCAATCAGAGTTTACGTGCTCGGTTTTCTACTGCTGTGTCAACTGCAACTGAGGATGTGGACCTTGCTAACAACGATCTCCTTACATCCATTGGCAGTTAGTATTTGCTTTTATGTGTTCGGATTTCAACTTACTATTTGAAAGTTACATTATCAACTTTTTCATTACTAACTGATCAAATACTTGCAGATTCATTACAACTTGACCAAGATGCAAGCGCTAATCTCAACTCCATGATTGTACCTTGTTGTGGAGATTTGAGAGAATTGAAGGGTGGTCACTACCACAAGATTGTAGAAATTACAGAAAATGCAGGAAAATGTCTACTCGATGAATATACGGTGAGACTGCAAAATACACTTCTAAATGTCTTGTTTACTATGACCTAACAAGTCTTTCAACCTCACTATAATTAACGAAGTTCGGAGATTCAATGTGTGTCTTGTTTACTATGACCTAACAAGTCCTTCAACCTCTATAACTAACAGGTTGACGAACCGTCTTGTTCAACACCTCGAAAGAGGTCATTCAATCTTCCCAGCGTGGCATCAATCGAAGAACTCAGAACTCCTGCTTTTGAGGAATTATTGAAATCATTCTGGGAAGCGAAATCTTCAAATAAGCTAGCAAATGGAGATATAAAACACATAGTGGGGGCATATGAGGCTGCCCAGTCCTTAAGGGACTCAAGAGTTCCTCTCACTGCTATTAACTAAAGTGATGAATGGAACAAAACAGCAAGCTTTACGAATGAGTATAGTGATAAGAGTGTGTGTACAGAAGAATATGTGGTTCCAAGTATAAAACAAATTCTCTCGTTCTTATTCAATTAATTTTGGTTTAAAGAATAGAATTCCATTTAGGGATTCTTAGGAAATATATAATAGAAATCTTTTTTTTTTTTTTGTCCCACTGTCTCTTATGGGGTGAATTATTTTGTTATAATGAATAGTCTGCTTACAACAGTATGGCGTGAGAAGGATTATTCAAAGTGATACTTGTCTTTGTTTTTAGAGTTTTTTTTTCAATTCCTACCTAGCGAGTTGTACACTTCGAAGCTTTTAAATTTTTAAATGAAGATGTTGCCATGTTATTTTTTTTTTTTTTGGGGAATTTGATACTTGAATTTAAACAAGAAAATTCTGGTGAGTAAGGATGTAAAGAAACATAAGAAAGTCTTATTGAATCCGAACTTGGCATTAAATGGTCGTGACCAAACTCGAATGTTAAAGAAGCTCACGCCCGGGGCCCACGGAATGAAACTGTGTCGAACTGAAACTTAAACAAAGAAAATTGTCTGCTTTGTCCAAACATAAAATTTATAGTTATGATTGTTGTTGATAATAGATTATAATGATACTCATAATTCCATACATGCGGAGATAAAATTTTATTCAGAAAGGAACAAATTCAAGAAAATGACCCAGCCCCCCATCTCCATGTTTGAGAATGGTAACAAGTGTGGCTTTCAGATGTATTAATGATAATTGGAAAGAAAAATTGATTTGTCGTTGCTGAGATATACAATATAAACGAGCAAAATGAGAAAAACAAAAACATATTACAACGGTAAACTACTCAAAAGGGTTAAAAGGATCTAAAATGCTCAAATGTACAAATAAAATAACTACACCCGTAAACCTACAACATAAGCAGGTTTCTCAAAGGTCTCATGAAAAAGAGAGCGTGGGGCTTGTGATGCCATATATATATATATATATATATATATATATATATATCATATGCACGAATTATAGTTGCTCAATTTTATCAAATTATGAAAATATATAATTAAAAAAATTACTTATGGGATGCAGAATAATATCCACCTGTACTCACATTTTCTTGGACCCCGACAAAATGACTAGCAACTAATCTAGATTCGCTCTGGAATAATATACACGTAACCTTCAACCTATAAAACACACCATCAAATGGAATGTCATGCCTTCTGATTTATGTGAGCCTTTAGGCCTGCAAATGGTCAGTGTTCACTCCGTTAGAAAACCCTCAAGATTACATGGCAACTATAACAAATATAAATGCTTCCTTTATCTTCTCTCACAACCAAATAAATCATATATTTTAAAAATGGACCATTTACTGTATCTTGAGGAAATATTTATTTTTTATATGACTACATTAACCTAAAAAGTCCTTGGCTAAGCATCCGATAGTTGGAAACTTGGAACTGTGGCATACTTAACAAGTAAATTCCCATAAGTTGTTCTTAACATTAAAATTCCTTTCATACCATATTATACCAAAACGAAAACTAATAAATGAGATAGAGATAGCGAAAAGTTGAATATATCTACATCAACAAACAAAAGCATGAGAAGGCATGATAAGTAGGGAAAACTACCTTAGAAGTTCATCACAAGGTTGCACTTAAGAGTCCAACTGGCCTTTCTCTCCCAAATGTTTCATCGTCAAAATCTTCATTTGTAGAATTTTCTTGACAGAGCAACTTGTTTTCTTGCACAGGATTTAAGTCAAGGGCCTCCCAGACCATTGGATGACCATGATGTGTAATCCCTTGTTCAGACTCATGATTGTCATCAACATTCTCCTCCGTATTTGGTCTGACATCATCATGCTCTAGCTTCTTATCATCATTGATAGATGGTGGCTCAGCATTGAGATCAGACCCCAACTCAAATCCAGCCTGATCACCAGTTCCATGAAAAGCCACAGTTACAGCTCCTTGGTCAGATTGCTCTGCAGGATCTTTTTTCTGCCTCTTCCATTTCTTTGTAGATGAAGTTCCATCATCCTCAAAATCTTCCTCTTCTCTTTCTCTATGTAAATAAACCCACAACTTCCTCTCTGCATCAAATTGCACACAAGGATCACGTTCATAATGCAAACGGTCCAAGGCTCCACTAACAACTTGATTAACTTGTGTATCAGATACATCTTCAACAATATATTGAGAGTCTCTTATTAAAGTACAAACATCTGCCCTGGTGCCAATACTTCCCGGAAGTCTGGCAGCAGCATCTCTCACAAGACAAAGAATTGTAACATGTGGTGGCCGATCACGTTTCAACATAAAATGGTCTCGGGCTTTTGAAGTTGGTTTACCACCACACCTTCTCAACGGAGCAACAATTGATTTTTTGCCATCAGCAGCTGTGTAAGAGAAAGCCCTATCAGGAATGGAATATCTAAGGACCTCCTCCAGACGGAAATAATCTCTCACTTCTTCAGTACTTGGGCTAATGGTGTTAAGGCTCTTCTGAGCTCTTAGGTCTCTGAACCTATCTTTCTCATCCTGGTTGAACTGCATCAACGATGCAGGTGGTGCAGGAAGACTTCCTATCTGTTGCAGAGTTTCCTGGCCACTTTTCAGCCAATTTGCAAATGAATCAACCAACTTCACCAGCATCTTGTGAGGAAGACCCCAAGCTTCAGGAGATGTCACCTCCTCAATTGTCTCATGATCAGTTGAGCTATGAGACACTGGACCAATCCAGGACCAACTTTTTGTAGATTTTTCGTAGGCCACAAGCATCTTCCAACCTTTTGCCCCTAGAGGTGCTGTTTTCGATGAATATATCTTGAGAACTCCTCTGACCAAATCCTGAAGTGGCTCTTGTGTCTCAAGAATACATGGATCTCCAGGGTTTGATCTCACACGGTTAACAATCTCCTGAACAGTAAGAGAAGGCACCTTCCCTTGCCCACCACAGTCTGTATTATTGACATCTGCAATCTCACTCAAAACAATCCCGTTGACTTCACTGTCATACTTTTCATTCTGCTCCTCCCTAGGTTTGTTAACCTCTAATGAATCTTCTGTTAGTGGAGTACTCATTGCAATACGAACAGCTGAAAGAAGATGTATAATGGAGAAAGAGAAGCCAGTATGAACTGTAGGTGTAATCAAAGTAAAAGGCTTTTTCTGTGGTTTAGTTTCCAGCTCAACATCTGCAGCTCCTGCTTCTGTAACAGGTGGCTCAGAAGTTTCCATATCTGAAGTAGCAGCATCAGGCTCCAGTTTCCTTTTTCCCTTCTTCTTCAAGAAAATGGAATCATCAATTTGCTGCCGACCTTTATCCCTCCCATCCATGTCCATCACATCCTCCTTTGCTTTTCTCTTCTTCACCACCAAGTTGCACTCCACTAACGGAGCCTCAGATCTTTCCCGACCTTTCTTTCCTACTCTACCCTGTTTGCTACCATTAACCAATAATCGTGTTTCAAGTGAATCATCCTCCTCATCAACAATGTAATCATGTTTAAGTTCCGCTTTCTTCTTTCTCTCAGCAGGAAATGCCTTCAACGAAGACAGGTGCAACCTTTCTCCAGATTCTCCCCGTAATTGGCCATTCTTACCCAATTTGTAAATTGGCTTCCTGTCATCATCATCTTTAAATTTGCCCATTCCTGATATAGAGCTATCTTCCAACATTCTGGCAGAAGAGTTATGGAAGGGACTTTTATCTCGCATCTTACCCTTCTGTTTTGCTTTCAAAGGGTAGTTTTCCATTCCTTGCATTCTTCCATGCTCACTGAAGCCACCCATCATTCTGGAGGAGTTTGTGATTCCATCAAGAGCCCTTGCATTCTCTTGCGTATCTTTCTTCATAAATTTGGACTTTTTAGCATCAAGACCAGACCTCACTAAAGATGACCGAGACCCTTCAACGCCACTGGGGTAGGCTAACTTGCTCCTCATTAAAGGATTGCTGTCATCATCATCATCATCAAATTGCTCAGATGAGTCTGATTCTGTTTCTTCATTTTTGACAAGCATTCTATTACCTCTTAATGTTGCCATATCTGCCCCTCCATTTTGTACAAAATTCCCTCTCATCTTTTCCTGTGATGGCTTCACTCTGAACTCGGAATGTAATAATCTATCACTCATCTGTGGTGAGGAAGCTTTATATGATCTAAAATTGATATCAGGAGACTCCTTCCCAGTCTTCATTGTCTTCCATTTTTTGCTTCTGCTACTCCAATCATCAGATCTAAAAGACATATCTGTGGAGAACACCTCTCCCTGAGTTCTGGTATGCCAAAATTGTTCGGCATGATCTGATAAGTCTGCTCGACTTCCTTTCAGTGGAAGCTGAGGAGCTCGGCCTTTCAGAGACTTCATGTAATCTCCAACAGTTTGCTGAACATTTTCAGGATACTTGACCTTTTTGGCAAACTCATTGGATGTTCTCTTATTAAAAGGCTTCGAAGTATACATTTTCGCCTCTGACAACTGATTTACATTCTTCTTCTTCCCATATACCAGTAAATCATGCTTCATCACCATAGGCAAACCCATGAAACTGTCAGCGCCTGATTCTTCACCTCTCAACAAGTCAGACTTCTTTCTCTTTTTCAAGGCACCAGATTTATCCATCACACCACCACGTGCTGCATTTCGATCTCTTTGAACACCCATTCCAAACAATGGGTCTTCAACATCATCATCATCATCGATACTGACCTGATCCCTTTTCCATAGAGATACCCCTGCCTCATACCTTGCTCCTTTACTTGGTCGTGGAAGACCCACTCCAGAGCTATATGGTCCAGAATTCATATCCATATCATGATACCCAGAATCATAGCGGCCCCCAGAAGGCATTTTGGATCCAGCCATCTTTAGAATCCCTTTTGCATTCTGCTTCCCATGTTTTGCTGGTTCCAAACTGATTGGCTGTCCTCGAGGAGGAAAATCTAAATTCGAACCCACCATGAATGGAGTATGATGCCCCATTTTCTGAATAGCTTTCTTATCCTTAACCCTTTTGTTCCAGAACGCATCCCCTGATTCCTCCTGTCCCGATGAATCACTCTCCAAATCATCCATCTTCTCATACATCAAACTCTTCTGACTCTTCACAATATTCAAAACCCTAAGCTTTTCCTCAGTACTATACCCTCTACAATTACTCCAAGCATCCCTCATCTGACAAAGATTACTAACCATAGTATTCTGATGCTTCCTCAAATGATGATAATGTTGCCGCTTCTGAAAGAAATTTAGTCCCTCTCGATAAAGCGCAACTCTTGGTTCACACAAACCCCCTTTCAACATATCAAATAACTTCTTAATGGGGCTTCCAAAATGGAAATTCTCACCCTCAAAAAGCTCCTTCAATGTCCTCATAAACGTGTCTTGATCCATATCAGGCAAATATTTTGCTAAGCCAAACTTCTCCTCATCACTTAGCAGCTCATTCCACACATCAACAGACAATATATCTTCTAAACCCGAAAGATCATACAATTCAAAAGGAACAGCACAAGTTAAGTTCCCAATTTGGCAAAATTCCGCCCCAGTTTCACCTAGCTCAAGCAAATCATAGTCATCCGAACCGGCACCGGAATCTGCATCATCATACTCGTCGTCATCAGAGGATTCATCAACGGCTGAGCTTCGTCTTTGAAGCTCGTCCTCATCACTCGACATAGTCCCCCTACTATTCGGTGAAAACTCCGAATCAAACCGCGAAACCTTGAAATTATTCTTCTCTATCGCCATTGAACACAAATCACAACAACAAATCCTATCTTAATCTCCTTCTAATCACCGAATTTCAAATTCTTTCCCCGTAACTGAATCAAAAACAAGAAAAAAAAAAGAATCTCAAATTTCTGAAATTAACAAAACGATAGTAATAATAATAGATGATTAAACATCAAACGACAATTTGAGAAATATTTGATTAACGCAAAAGTACCTCACCTCATTCATGAGATATTTGAGAGTGAGCGGCTAAATCGAAGAGGTGAACAGGAAATCCGAAACGTCATGTCAGCTGCGAGAATTGACGGAGATTGACGGAGATTAACGGAGAGAGATGTTATTGTTGTTTCCGAAATTTTGTCGAACGAATGAAACCCTAAGAGAGAGGCGGTTGTGAATAATATAAGAAAATTGCGAGAGAGAGGGAGAGAGAAAGAGTGAGAGGTGGTGATGTTGTTGATGATGATGAGGAAGACGATGGTGACGTGGAGAGATGTGGGCCGTCTGATTAGAGGAGAGGGGAGGTGGGGGTGAAAAGACCGAAAAGGGCTTTAGAGAGAAGGCGTAGCGTGACTGAATGCAGAGGTGGAGAAAGGGAGTGGAAAAGAAAGGGTTTGGTGTTTGAGAGAGAAGGTGAGTGACTCACTGCGCTGAGTCACCGAGTTGGATGAGAGACCGCTGTTGAGTCAATGTTGTTTTTCCGGCCGTTGGATCCATCTGCCCCAACTTTTGAACCAGATTGTGGTGCGCTCTTAGACGACGTCGTTTCATGCGAGCTAAGGAATGGTCACTACTCATGATCTGCCTTGGCAGATGGTCCAAGCATGAAAATTGGTTTTTGTTAGTTATACGATCCATGTGTTGAAGACAAGGAATATTATCAGATTTGATACTTTTGATATTGACTGAAATTTACTAAAATTGTAAATATTTCTTTTCAATTTTATATTATTATTTATATAACATAATCGGAAGTCAAATCCTAAAAAACAAACAAAACCGCAAGCAGCATTTCAGAAATATTTTTCTGAAATATAACATAAAATACAAAAAATGTATATTTTTCTAAAAATAAAATTGAAATGCTTTTATTGATTCATAAACTGTGGGGTATCCATTTAAGGGTATATTCTTATTCTCAAAAAAAAAAAAAAAAAGTACCAGATAACATTATTACATGTAGTAACTTAGCATAGTCAAATGCTAAGAAGACAAGTAAATGGGTCTTGGTTGCCTACTTGGCGCTCTTTTATTGGCTCATAGAGCATGTTCTCACATCCAAGCAAGTATGAGATTCAAAGAAGGAGCAACGTTGAGTCGTTGACCACGTGCTTTGCTATCCGTACCATTTACACGTCAAATGTTCCTTGTTTCAAAAAGCTCACACTTCCCTCCAATTTATTGTCGTTTTATGTTTTGTATGTTTTTTTAGCCACTCTTACGTTATTTTGTAGAAGTGCATGAGTAAATTATTTTATATAATTTTAATTGTAAAATTAATAATAAATTATAAGATATTATATTTAATTTTAATTCTAGGTTAATGAATTTACTTGAAATCAATTCTAATTTTTAATTATCAAAGAGAGTTTGAAGCTCTTAGAACTTCCTAATTGTCCTCAGAATTTACAATGAATTCTGAACCATTAAACAAACTATTTGTGTCATTTATTAAGTTCAAAAATATTTTTCGAGTAAATGAATTTTATTTATTTATTTTCGAAATTTTTAGGTTTTTTTAAATAATGTATTAAATATTTTTTAAGAAGTGTTTAAATTGATTAAAAAAGACTCCAAAAGCTTACACGTGCACGGTCTAGCACAACTCTTTCTGCTGCTCCTGCAGATGAATGGTTAATGTAAGCATTTGCCAATAAAGGAAAGAAAAAAAAAAAAAAAGAATTAATCACCACCACATAATATAATAATAGTTATGTGCCAATATATTTAAATCATAATCAATCTGAATTATAACAACATAATTAGAAAAAAATAATTGAATTAATGCGTGGATGATTAATAATTAATGAAGCCAATTTTCCATGCATGCAACGAGCATTTGCTAAATTTGGAGAGGCTATGTATTACGTTCAATTCATGAAAGACCAGGTTGACCATTTCCCCTCCTCTCCCGTTCTTTAACTTCCTCTCAAAAGTCTCCAGCAATTTCTTCTCTTCGTCAAATCATATCGTTTCCAAAATTTGTTCCGAATCAAAGGAACAATCAATATCATGGTCAATGCAAATGATAGCGCCTCCGAGAACAATAACAAGAAAGGATCAGATCACTTAAACAATAAATGGATACTAGAGAGTGTGGAGGTTGATCGTATGGTGGATGTGCCTATGAATGATGATACAGGGAGATCGGCACCGTCGAAGCCTCCGCCGGGACCCGCGTTTAGGAGGGACACCAGTACGAGCAGCGGTGTTAAGTCTTTTAGGAGGGATACCAGTACGAGCAGCGGTTTTACGTCTTTTAGGAGGGATACCAGTACCAGCAGCGGTATTGGGGCATCAATGAGGAGGACCATCAGCTCAGCCATTAAGAATAGAGGTGCTGGAGCTGGGGGTCGTCAGAATAATCCTGCAAAGATTGACAGGACGGCCTCTTCTGCCGCGAGAGGACTTCAGAGTTTGCGTTTCCTTGATAGGACGGTTACAGGGAAGGAAAACGATGCATGGAGATCCATTGAAAGACGTTTTAATCAGTTTGCAGTTAGTGGGAGGCTCCATAAAGATAAATTTGGCATTTGCGTTGGTAATATTAATATATATATATATATATATGAATATTCACATAAAGATGATAGTTTATCCCATTAAATATATGGTCTCAGTGTGCTTGCATTGATGTTACCCGTTGGTGGTAGAATGGGGTGGGTTCGGGAAAAAAAATCTCTTCCTTACGTAAAGACGAAGGTACAAAAAGCAGTGCAACTGAACTAAACAGAGATATAATGCTCTGGTCTGTCCCATCCTATCCTCCGCCAACCATTACCAGACCTAGTACTTAGTGCCACCCTTGCCCCGCCCAATTGCTATCCTTATGTACATATATGTGAGTTTGATTTGCTTTGAATGTAGAGTATAGTTAATTTTTTGTATTTTTTGCTTGTGGTTTCGTTTGATAGGAATGGGAGAATCGAAGGAGTTTTCTGGGGAAGTATTTGAAGCCTTATCGAGGCGAAGGGATATAAAACCTGAAGATGGGATAACGAAGGAACAATTGAGAATGTTTTGGGAAGATATGACCAAGAAAGATCTCGATGTTCGTCTTCAAATATTCTTTGACATGTAACAACTTTTTTTCATTTGCTCTCTCCCTCTCTCTCTCATGTGAATGCACTTAGCAGCAGAGAATTGAAGTATTAATGAGAGAATTCGATGATTTAATTTGCAGGTGTGACAAGAATGGTGATGGAATGCTATCAGAGGATGAGGTAAAGGAGGTGAGGACAGACGCCTAATAAACTAATTCTTCTTTCTTTCATTTTTTATTCTTTTCATGTTATTAATCAGATTTTCTCATAATTGTTATGGAAAAAGGTGATACTGTTGAGTGCCTCCGCAAACCAACTCTCAAATCTTAAAGATAATGCTGGGTCCTATGCATCTTTGATCATGGAGAAGCTCGATCCTGACCATAAGGGATATATAGAGGTCAGCATGTATAGATGGATGTTTGGTTAATTGACGATGATAGAAGAGCTATTAGCTAGTACTCTTCTCCTACTTGTTACTTATCATTTTGTTTTGCATTTCGAGCAGATGTGGCAGCTAGAAATTCTACTAAGAGGAATGGTCTCCGATGAAAGTTCCAAGTTCAACGATGGGAACCAGCTCACAAAAGCCATGATCCCCAAAAACCAAAGAACCTCTTTTGGCAGATTAATGTTCGGGACCAAAGAATATATCAATGAGAATTGGAAGAGAATATGGATTTTCTCATTATGGCTTGCAGCAAATATAGGACTCTTTCTGTGGAAGTTCAAGGAAAATCTGCACTCACCAACATTCAAAATCACAGGTTATTGTGTGTGTTTTGCCAAGGGAGCTGGGGAGACTCTCAAGTTTAATATGGCTCTAGTTCTCATTACAGTGTGTAGAAGGACACTCACCAAGCTCAGATCAACATTTCTCTATAATTTAATCCCTTTCGACGACAATATAAACTTCCACAAGTTGATTGCGCTAGGAATAGCAATTGGGAGTGCTGTACATACACTATTTCATCTCGCTTGTAACTATCCCAAGTTGAGTGGTTGTCGAATAGAAAAATTCATGGCTATTGTTGGTCCTGCCTTAAACTATACTCAACCAACTTACTTAGATTTGGTGATGCATACTGTGGGCCTGACTGGGATATTCATGGTCTTAATTATGGCATTCTCATTTACGCTTGCAACAAGCTCTTTTAGGAAGAATGTCGTCAAGTTACCATGGATCTTTCACAATTTGGCAGGATTCAATGCCTTCTGGTATGCACATCATTTGCTGGCTTTGGCCTATATGCTGCTATTCTTGCATGGATGGTTCCTCCTTATCGACAAGCCCTGGTACCAGAAAACGGTACGTTCCTTTTTCAATTAAGTAATACTACACTTACGAACACTGTATACAAAGTTCTTGTATACAAATTAGCGTAGTATTATCCACTTATTGACACATTATCAGCCCATTCAATGGATTGACTTTTGGATATTCATTCTCTTTTTCTGCAGACATGGATTTATCTTATTATCCCAGTATTATTTTATGCTAGAGAGAGAATGCTTACCAAATATCAGGAACACAGTCAGAGTGTGGACATCATTAAGGTCTGCACTAGAAAGCATTCTTCTGCTTCACTTTCCACATCCTGAAGACATGAATCACTTCTAAACCTCTTCTTTGACATTGCAGGCAGTGATATATACGGGAAATGTTCTAGCGCTATACATGACCAAACCTCCAGGCTTCAAGTACAGAAGTGGAATGTACCTTTTTGTCAAGTGTCCAGATATATCAACTTTTGAATGGTAAATAATTATCGGACAATCTGATGATGATTTAAAAAAAAAAAAATCCTAGCCAGTATACATCTTATTATTCAAATACTAAATTACTCATCTGTTACAGGCACCCCTTTTCCATCACTTCTGCACCAGGAGATTACTATCTGAGTGTCCACATACGAACCTTGGGAGACTGGACTACCGAACTTAAAGAAAGATTTGAGCAGGTGATCAACTTATACCTTCACGATGCTTAAGCTATACCCCATTAATTGCTCTTCTAATACTTCGACATATTGTCAAGATATTGTATTTTGATTCTTACACAAGGGTCTTTCACCCTTATGGATTTTGTATTTGGATTTTATGTATGTATCTTTCACCCTTAACATGTCTTGACAATTTAGGAGTATTTAACTAGTTTTAACCATTCATTTGAGCAGGTGCCTTCACGATGTTTAAGCTATACCACATTAATTGCTCTTCTAATACTTCGACATATTGTCAAGATATTGTACTTTGATTCTTACACAAGTGTCCTTCACCCTTATGGATTTGTATTTGGATTTTATGTATGTATCTTTCACCCGAAACGCGTCTTGACAATTTAGGAGTATTTAACTAGTTTTAACCATTGATTTTCAACAAGTTTGCGTGACAGCTAATAGCTCGATTCTGGGCCAAGGTGTTACACAACCGCAATTTCTATTCAACAATTTTTTTTTTTTTTTTTCAATTCAACGTTGTTCCACTTTTTTCTTATTTTGCAAACTGACTCAAAGATATGCAGGTCTGTGATCCCCCAAGTGCAAAACCAAGGACGGGAAACCTAATGAGGATGGAAACTAAAGCGGCCTCAGCAACTTCCACTTTCGAACAGATACAAGCCAGGTGAGAAATTGATATCTGCATCAAGTTGCTTCACATATTTTAACTACTACATTAGTAATAGCTTCTCTTTGTTCTGGCAGCTTTCCGAAAATCCTTATCAAGGGACCATATGGAGCCCCAGCACAAGATTTCAGGAAATATGACATCCTCCTCCTCATTGGATTGGGAATTGGAGCAACCCCTTTTATCAGCATTATAAAGGATCTCCTGAACCACCTCAAATCAAGTGATGAAGAGCCCGTGAGTCAAATTTTAAACAAAGTCTAAAATTATGTTGGGTATACATGACCAAACACAGTTATTTTTTTAACATTAAGGGATACTATATTCACAATCATTACCTTAAAGTTTAAGTTAATGGGTGAGAAAATCGGGATCAGTATTTAGCCTTTAATAAAGTATAACCAATTAGAATATTTGCTACAGGTGTTCACACAGAATGGTTTCAAGAGTGGTCCTGAGAGAGCCTACTTCTATTGGGTGACAAGGGAACAAGGCTCCTTCGAATGGTTTAAAGGTGTCATGGACGATATTGGAGATTATGATGTCAATGTAAGTTTTGAATATCAGAATCTTTATTATATAATTCGTCCATTAAATATCAATATTCAATTTGATGGGTTCTTTGTTTGAATTTGTGTAGAATATAATAGAAATGCACAATTACTTGACGAGTGTGTATGAAGAAGGAGATGCACGGTCTGCTCTTATTGGCATGGTGCAGAAGCTGCAACATGCTAAGAATGGAGTTGATATTGTTTCCCAAAGTCGGGTATGCACCAACTAAACATATATCGAAACATACAATTCACTTGCAATTATAATTTTTTTTTTCTCTAACAATATCCTTTAATTATGACAGATAAGAACACATTTCTCTAGACCTAACTGGAGAAAGGTGTTCAATAAATTAGCAACTGATCATGAATCTTCTCGGATAGGTATGCCTAATTTTGCATCCTGTCCGTTGGAATTGGCTTTGAAAAAGATTAAAATAAATTATATTTTTCTTTTCGGATCTAAACTTAAATCCTGTCCATCGGATTTTTTATTTTTGTTTGTAATGTTGAATTGCAGGTGTCTTCTACTGTGGAAGTGCTGCGCTCACTAAAACTCTCAGGGGGCTTTGCCAAGAATTTAGCCAAGAGACACCAACCCGTTTTGATTTCCACAAGGAGAATTTCTAGAGTATCTGTAGAAATTAAAAACAAGAAGAATAAATCTCTGTATATATATATACATATATATATGCATTTTTGTATGCAAAAACAATTTTAATGTATCCTTTAGGCATGTGCTTGTACCAGATCGATATCAAAATCTAATAGTCTATTTCTATGTAATTCATTCATTATATACTGTGCTATTTTCCATAGTTGATACATTAACCTACTTCCTCTAAGAAAATCAACTAATTTTTTTTCTTTCGAGAACATAATTGAGTCATATTTACTTGGATTAATTTAAAAATAATCAAAATTAGATGGATCTTTTGAAAAAATAATTATGTTTAAAAAAATTTAGATATCATAACTACAAATCGACACTGACATTTTTTTTGGTTGTTTGTATTGAATTGTGAACACGATATCTAAATATTTTGACACATAAATTTTTCTTCCCAAGTCATCCATGTTGATCTTATGACCTTTAATGCAACGACTTTGATAACAACAAACAATTGATGAAGTTTGAATTTTGTTTTTTAAGTGTCTAATATAGTCAAAGAATTTGTCGAACAAGAATGAAGGATTATATTGACTAAGGACCTCTAGGAGCTTCACATTAAAGCCTAAAATATATCATTTCAAGTCAAGAGCAAGCATGAATACATATCAAAAAGATCTTGAAGCTCAATCTAGGCTAAGATTTGTGGCTTTACATGCTGTTGATGTAATATAGCTTGGGTTTTTAATTGATCAGAATGATATTTTGAATGCAATATTACCTTAGGTGACTAGGATTATGTATTTTGAACTTAGACTAATTGTAAAATCAATCATAGACTTCAAAAAATTGATGAACAATCTTAATTGAATTAGTTTGCACATTTGTTTATCATGAAAATAGGTTGAAAAGAAAATTTGAAGTGAAAATTAATCTCGTGTAAGAAGTCGGGTCAAATATATATATAATGGCTCCCACATAAGTTGAATTTATCTTAAAATAATTTTGAACTTTTATTTTAATTTTTCCAAATTAATTGTTTCTAACAGTGAAAAGTTAGTGAAAATTAATAATGATTATATACATATATAATTAAAGAATCTAGATAAGAATTACACCAGTGACAACAAAAATAATCAAGCCTAAACTGGAAAATAAGATATTTTATACTCAAATTATACTGAAGCCTTTAAAGACCAAAGTTTACCCTTTTTAAAGTAATAAAATTGGATTAACGATTGAGAACTTTGTCCCAAATAAGTTCAAACTTCTTAAAATTAATCAAGCATTCCCATCCAAACTTGCTTATAGGTTTTGGATCTTTGTTGGTATAGATCAATTGTGGTAGTTTATTTTGGGCTATTATAATTCTTATCGCATGTATCTTTTTGTTTATCAAGACCTAAACTCTTAATTGGATTTTTTCATTTAGGTTATCAATAATAAAATCATTTAGACTTCTTCCTTAAAAGAAAGTCATGCGCTTCTCTGATAACCATAAAATAAAAATAATAGACAATGATAAACTATAAGAATATAACATAGTGCAAAATGCTATACAATGACAAATTTAATGGGGTTTTCCATGCAAACTTGTGTAGGTTATAACAACGACAAATAATCAAATTGTAGAAGGTGAAGTCTTCTCTATTCTAACTCTATAGCAATTATGAAAACACTATTTCCTTCCCTCGTTTTTTTCCTTGTTTTAATGTTATATTCTTATGAGGATGGCTTCTAAAATTACAACCAGCTTGATCAAGCTGGTGTTGTCGCTCCTGAAAGCGGCAACTTTGAACAATATTATATATTTAAATGTAGGCTATAATTTGTAGTTTTTCATTAAATACATTAGTGGTTACCATTAATTTAAGAATTATATCATAGTTAACTTATGCCAACTATATATATAACTTTTTCTTCAATTGATTTTTGAAGATAAGTTGAAGAGAAAATCCAAAATCTTAGGAATAGTACATATTGATGCGTGTGAGACTCTAAAAAAATACAATAAACACACACTAGAGGTGATAGTTATTAAACATAGATCAGCCGATTTCAAAGAAAAAAAAAAAAAAAAACCAAAGAATTACAACGATTTGAAAAAACTCTTCAGGTTGATTGCTGTTGAAATCTTGGAATCAAGAATGATAGTTATAAAAATTAACACTTGGGAAGGTCTGCTGGTGGAGGAAGTAGCTTCTGATTGAGAAGCTTTCCATCTAAGACAATCCAAGCCATCTTTAAACCCCAGCTGGTATGAACCTCTAGATGGCAATGCATAAACCATACCCCTGTTAAAGCAAACGGTTGTACATCAATCATCATCAACAACTAATCAATTACTTAGCAAGACACTGTTGACAAATACAAGAAATCTTAATACTGAAAGTTTAGGGCCAAATTAATTTCATTAATTACATGAATTATGTCTTTCCACCCACCTGGATTGTCTGCAAGGAACCGAATTGCCACCCATCCACCTGAGGGCACACCAACAGTGTTCCTTTCAACAGGGTCAAAAAGATTGAAGTTTGCAGGGTCCTTATTCGGATCAAAATTTCCAAAACCTTGACCAACAACAAAGAAATTGAAGCCATGCAAGTGAAAAGGGTGGCTTTCAGCACCAAGTATGCTTGTATCCTGCAAAACTAGCTCAACACTTGTATTGAAAGGAAGCACTACAAGCTTCGTGCCATTGCTAACCATGCTATTATTTGGTGGGGTGCCCGTGTAATTAAATTGAATTAAAGGAGAGGAAGGAAAATCAGGAGTGTAAACACCGTTTGATCGGCCAAAAAAGTGAGATTGGAGTAGAGCTGTGGTTGGCATAACAAAAGATATGTTATTGATGGAAGCTTGAAACATGGTTCCATTAGGACCTTGGCAGGTTTGGTTACTCTTGCATGGACTTGTTCCTAGGCCGACCGTGAAGAAAAATCGCTTATCAACCTTTTGGGGCACATTGGCAGGGAATTGAGCACTAGCTAAGCTACGAAGTTGTTTGGTGTAATTTGTTGCAAAGGAAGTGTCGTTGAGAGCAGGTAAAATTGGTTTAAAAAGTGGAAGTTTTTTAATTGAGTCACTTGAATGAAAAGTATTGGATGGTTTTTCATACTCTAGAATACCAGCAACAGTTGAATTGTCGAAGGTTCCTGACCCTGTCGCATGAGGTCTAGCGGTCATGAGAAATGTGGCATTTGGGTAGTTTGATTTGGTTCTAAGAAGCACATTTGTGGTTTGCCCTGGAGTGATAAGCAGTGTTTGAGTCTCAAAAGGTTTAACATAAATAGCATCCACATCGACAATTTTAAGATTGTGGTTTGCTATACTGAAGAAGAGCTCATCGTTGAGTGCAGCGTTGATCAAACGCAGAAGATAAGTTTTTCCAGGCTTCACCTTTAGCTTAAATGTATCTGCCAACACCAATTATGAAAAATCAAACAAAACAATCTAATCCATTTGAAAATTGTCTGGCAATATGTCCATACCTTTAGAAGAGCAGTTATACAAAGGCCCTGGAAGCCCATTGATGGTATAGGCATCAGAGACATTTGGGCCTCCACCTGTTTGAAGGGCCTGGCTAATGACAGCCTCAGGATCTGCATTAAACCACTCTCCTGCATTTTGAACATCATTCATTATGTAACCAAATATTGATTACCAAAGAAGCAAAATGTGGTTACATTTCAATTATTTGTTCTGTAATTATACTAACCAAATATGATGGGAACTTCCTTGTAAGGTTTGGCAAACGGGTAAGGAATTCCACGCTTGGGAAGAATAACGATGGGGCCATAAAGAGTTGATCTTAGCCATGATATATGTGCATGCCACCAGAGTGTACCTCTCTGGCCAACAATGGTGAAGTTATACACATAGTTCTGCCCTGTTTGAATGGGGCATTGAGTTATATATGCTGGTCCGTCAGCCCATCCACTCCGAAGCTGTCGAATGCCATGCCTATTTGAAAGAAATCATAGCTTGCAATTAGTGCATCTTAAGTGTTTTACAGAAGAGCAAAATTGCCTTTACGCATCATATATGTAGCTAAGTGCATGTTTAATTATACCAATGGATGGAAACATTGTGCTGCACATGGTTAACAACTTTGATAAGAAGCTGGTCACCCTCCCTTGCTATAATGCGAGGCCCTGGAAACTTCCCATTTACTGAAACAATGCTTTTGGTTTGGCACAGACGGGTCACATTTTGTAACTTCACCTACAAAATATACATGCATATACATTTTGATAGAAAATTCTAAGTTATAAACATAGACTAGCTTTGAAATTAAATTAATTAGATGCAGAAGGGACATTTTACGCTTACATCAAACCTGTAGTGCCTAGTGATGCCAAGCACTGATTCGGGAAGGACACAGAATGTGACAAATGCTGTTAACACAACTCCAAGTAATGCTGTCGACGGTAGAGTATTAGCAGCCATTTTAATTCCCTTTCAAAAACTAGTACTCCTTGAGTGATTTTCAATAGAGCTTGTAAGGAAGTTCATATATAGAGGTCAGTGTGAAGGGTGTTTGGTTGATTTGGTGATACAATTTTTTATTTTTTTATTTTTAATTTCTTTAAATTTTCTTCTTTTGTTTGAAAAGAGTTGAGAGAAGACTAGAACAGGCCATATAGCTACTTTGAGATGACCAGTAGTTAGAACAAGTGTAGAGTGCTGTCAAAGTTAATCCATATTTGATCTAATTTATTGGGCTTCCCTCATTAGCTTAGTCAAATATTAACAACTTGTTGAAAACTACATATAATCACGCTTTATTATGATTATGATATTGACTTAGATTTCAAACTAACCTACTTCTATTTTCAAATTGTTTATTCTTAAGGATAATTACACGTACTAGGAGTTCTCAAATTTGTAATTCAACCATCAAAACTCACTCTATGACACGATCTATATCATTTTAATTAATTTCAATTTCATTCCACAATATATACTTTCGAGCACGTACGATTTTGATTTCCTATTCTGGTTAGTGATTGTTTAATATTTTCTAGTTTAATTTCCTCATAAGTGTTTATTCAATCTATTCCTTTTTTCATAATTAAATTCTAAATTGTGGGGTTTTGAGGTCTGAGTAAAAATAATAGATTTTGCAAAAACTATTATATATTTCTTCATATATATGCATGCTCTCAAGTTAATAGGGTTGAGTAGTTAGCATATTTTGAAGTAAATATGTTGTGTCCAACTTAAATATGCTAACTACTCAACCCTATTAACTTGAGAGCAATGGATATATATGAAGAAATATATAATAGTTTTGCATATCAAAACTGACTTTGAGCAAAATATCTCATCAAAGGCAATGGAATCTTAGCTACTTCACGTTAGGTAAAATTTGCATATCAAAACTGACTTTGAGCAATCATGGTCATTGTGTCCAACTTAAATATTTACCATGCTTAATTAAAAGTTATTAATTAAGTATTAAATGAGATTATAGCGTGTACATCTAAGTATATATGTAACGTTTCAACTGTAATGCTTCGTGATCAAGCAAAACTAAAGCTAACCAGGGCTTCTAGCAAGCAGTCATTTTAGAGTCAGATGCGTGTAATACTAATACGATCTTCTCATTCCCATTTTGAGGAAGATGAAGAAGAAAAGATTGTTGTTGATACAAATTGATAGATGCATGGAACGAATAGTAGTAGCTCTAGGGCAACCCCATGAGAAGCAAATTTTATCTCAAGCAAGCTCATTTTGTAGCTCTGCAAAAGCTTACGAATAAAGGGATATATGTAGGTCCAGTTAAAGATATACAGCTGAAAGGAAATGAGATTTCATCTTATCTATATATATATATCAAGTGCGTGATATTTACAGTACTGAATTTGTGGTTGTACCAACTCTCTCTTTTTCATGGACTTTGAAAAAAAAATTAAATGAAAAAAAAAACTGACTTGCTATCAATTTATTTTTGATATCCAGTTTTTAGATACAGTGTCAAACCACGTCTTTTCGTCACGTTAAATTAATCTTTGAAGCATGAAGATAGATTTCGAAAACGATATTCAACTGACAAGAAGTGGTGCCTAAACTGTTGAGTGCTCGTGAGAGTTGGGAAGGGCCAATGGGCCTGCGTTCATCGGGTCCAAAGCCCAAACACTTTTCTCTCGCTTCCTTAGGCTGTGCTATTTGGCCCCCATTAAATCTCTCACCAGCCCTTCGTTATTATTTTTTATTAAAAGTTTCTGGAAATTGAAGTTTTATAATTGATCGATGAAAATTTGATACAAATAAAGAGAAGAAAAGATACATTCCAACCTGCTCCACTTCGCTATCCCAGCCTCCACCAAGCGACAGGATATTGGCTCACCTGACCAACAATTTTCGTAAGGATATGATGCTAATTAATGATTGTTTCAACATTTATTCTTTTTATCTCATCGGCTATACTATTTATAGATCAATTCTAAATGGATATCATTGTACGCTTGGTATGATATCTTTGCAGTATTGTGTGAAGGCTTAAAATCAGGGACATGTTTTAGACAATGAGACTGCTATGACATTATTGCGACGACATATAATTCTTGTCTATCGGTGTAGGAAAAGTAACAGCTTCTGAATTGAAATTTCTTGCCCAAATAGCTTGTGATCGATTATTAATGTATGATCACTCCAGACAGGCTTAATAAATTTTCCATCTGCATACATAAATTGGACAAGAGAAGCTATAAATTGATACCTATTAATTTCACAACTAAGTTTTCAGAAACATAAAAACTCCTGCTGCAAATAGCATGCACGCTATAACTTGAAAATTTGAACTAAAATGATGTGATTTAGATTCAGATAACCTGAAGACATAGCCACAGCCGCATATATATATAGCGAAGAAAATTAATAATAATGCAAGTGTAGTTGGTCGGCTATCTGACAGGATGAGAAATGCTTTCCCTTAACATGTGGTTTACGCGTTTCGGTCTGCATTTATATCTCACGTTTGTTGACAGAAAGGGTTGAGGGGAGTTAATCAACTAGCCTATAGGAGATATTATTGCATTAAAGTGTTATATCAAAATATATAGCTTTGATAAACTATAATGTATAAATATTCGTTGCCAAATTGAAAGCTAGAGTTGAACTTGAAGGCGTAAATGGAGTAAAGAAGATTTTGGCAAAATTGTGAATGATATGCTGTTCAATCTGCTTGCAGGCGCTAATCTGCACAGGTTACGGTCATACTCTTTGTACTGCATGCAGTTAATAACAGTACCTAATAGGAAAATAACAGGATTTCATTTTAGGTTCAATTGGTTTATGATTTTGTGTTTTTGTTTTTAAAATAATTTGAAAAATGAATTTGTTGTGTTTTGAGAACTTTGAGATTACATAAAGAACATACAATCAATGATAAATTTTAAAAGGGAAGAGCTATATAACCTCTCAAATTCACTCAACGTACACACCCTCTTACTCAAAACGTCCTCACTCAAATTTTAAAATTTAAATCATACCCTATAAACCCCTTTCATACCACATATACCCTTATTATATCATGCAACCGAATGTACCGAATGTTATAAATATATACGGTTGTATGAAATTGAACATTTAACACATTTATACTTGCTAATAACTTAACATCTTAAACTTATTAACTCATGAAACTAAACAGGAAGAATCAAACTCCATTGAAAATTACACTAAAATTAGTTCTTAAACACTAAAATACATAACTCTTCTTATTTATAATCACCTCAAGCGTTGATTTGATTTTTTTTTTTTTTTTAATACTTAAGTATGTCACTACCATAATGATGGAAATTCAAATACATATTTGATACTTAAAAAGACAAAAAGAATTAGAATTTAGAAAATAGGAATATTTATGATGTTTAAAAACGTAATTGTATTTTAATAAAATTTATATTTATATTATTTTTATTTTTTATAAATAAATGTTCTTTTATTATGTCCCTCGTAATAATTTGCTTTAAATAGATTTAGTATTTTAATTTTTAATTTGAAATGAGGTATGCAAAGTGGAATGGAATATTTGGGGGTTTATATAGCTCCACCCACTTTAAAAATGATTTAAGAATATTTGTTAAACCAAAGAACGTTAGTTAATTACTTAGTTTGTTAGAGTGGAGTGCAGACTAAGTCAACCAAACTTTATGAACAGTACATTACGGAATCTAGCTTTATCTATCAAGATAAAAAGAATCAAGATTGATAAAAGATGCTTTACCCTAGTAAAGAGAAGATTTGGCCATGATAAAGCAGAATAGCATGAGTAAACATTAAGGAACCCCACTTTTGATTCATATATCATCAGCGGGGGTACTTTAACAGATAAAGCTTATAAGAATATGTAACTTTTGATCATGTGAAGGAAAGAACAAATAATCCTTGTCGCTCTATATATGTATAAATTGCAAAGACGGATGTTATATGTATTTGGGGCTCGATCGAGAGAACTAACAATGGGAATGAACAATTCCAGAAAATTGATCTTCACATGTTGCGTGGTTTTGCTTGCTTTAGTTGCAGCAGGCGATGAGAATCTGCATAAATTGGAAGGGAAGGTAATGAATCTTATTTTTCTGCAGCCTGGACCTTGGTTAATTTATTAGAGAGTTCAGAAATTTAATGTCATGTGCATTAATATAAGACTCAGCTTGCATATATTAGATAACTTTGGAAGTATCTTAGTTTCAAACGGGTAACGGTAATTCGCTTTTAATTATACAAGCTCATGTGTCTTTTAATTTTATGTCACATCAGTTGTACGATGTGTTTGTACAAAAGAGTTTATAAGAATACTGTTATTCATATATATTATAATTAGGTGACGCGTTTGTTTCAATTCTATACCTAAATACAATGTAACATATCATTTATATATATATGTTGCAGCTGCAAAACTGTAGCTACACCGTCACAATAGAAACAACATGCACAAGGGGTGCTGAAACCTCGAATCCTGTAGGCTTGCGATTTGGTGACTCGAAATCTAATGACATCTTGGTGAAACATCTCAACTCCAAGCATGTACGAAAGGTGGATCCATTATCACCTGTTGTCCTCGATGATGTGCCTAGAAAGCCATTCCAAGCTTGCAATGTCGATGAATTTCAAGTGACAGGTCAATGCGTGGAGTCACAAGTTTGTTACTTGTATCTTAAGTTGGCTGGAAACGATGATTGGCGACCAGGTTTCGCTCACATTAGAGTGCTAGAGGGCTCTCATCACACCTCTGAATATTTCTATTTTCGACGTTACCTGCCCAGGAATGTCTGGCACGGGTCAGACATGTGTGATAGGGAGGTCACCCCTTTTGGGATCAAGCATAAGAGAAAGGTCTTTGTGTAGAAATTACTTAAGTAGAAACCAAGCATGGCAATACCTGTGCATGAAATATACAGAGAATTCTGATATTCAATTAAATGTTCTTTAATTATTGCTTCTTCTTCATTTTCCTCTTGAAGATGTAATTGGAGAGGTGTTCGTTAAATGAATAATTGGTAAACCAGAATTGAAAAAAGAAAATGAAAAATTGGCTTGTCATATGTATATGGAAGATATGGAAGGAATATATGAAATTTGCATTTGCAAGCAGTTACAACATGTACACTTATTTGAGTTCAAATAGAGTTTTGTAACCAAGAGAAGACTTCAATTCCTTCAGCTACCAAATTTATAAAGAATTTTTCAGATCAAACAATGATAAAGGTAACTACTGCTGCATGGATTTAAGGGGCCACCATTATTACATTTGCAGCGAATCTTAAGAACTTTATAACGAACTCCGTTATGATAAGCAAATAAACGAGAACAGAAATGATCTGAAAAATCACGACTCAGTTTCCGTTTTCTACCCAAGTTGATTTAATGTGGACGATGCAACTTTAATCGCTTGAACAACTGTTACAGTACTTAATTTAATGATATATACAGGAAAGCTAGCATTTCGCTGTTTCTTGTACTAAAAGCTTATATATCTTCGCTGTGGGGATAGACCTTCATTCATTTTTTAACGTGAATGAATGATCGTAAGTTTGATGTGTTCAATCACATCATAACTTTTGCTTTAATTCTTTTATTATGAGATATAATAAATTATCTCCATTTGATAAAGCTGCCATTTTTGTTTCCCTGAATTGTGAGATAAAGGGTGTTCAATGTGTTGTCTCAGTCAAGGCTTTACAGGGGCCAGAAAGACAAATAAAAAATCACTGAGCAGTCAAAATTATCAAATCATGTTTGGATATATATAGAGAAGAGTCAAATCTGTCTGGGGTTAATATTTTTCCTAATATTCAACGGCTGGGATCATCCAGAATGGATGTTGCAACCTTGCTGGAGGGTACTTGGCTGTGGCTTCCTGTAGGTTTACTTGGCATGTATACAAACAGAAAGGATTATATTATATAAATGAATTAACAATATTAAGCTTGATCTGTCACGAGTCAAATCACAGAGCTAACCATTCACCAATGGCTAACGCATAGAGATAGCGTGTCCCAATCATCTTTCCCATTTCTTCATATATTGACTGGAAGGTCTTCTCTCTCTGTGCCGTCCGTCTGGTCACAATCCCACATTGAGTCGTTGACCTTTAGACTAATTTGAATCTGGAATGAAAAATCTACTCTTTTCTCTAATCTCGACATACATTTTGTCTTATTCATGAATCAACGTACCAAGCTAGCTCTTCCTTTAAGCAATTACAGTAAAATACAAAATTAAATTTTTGCTTCCATCATTAATGTTGACCAAGTACAATATCTGGCATCTCAGCTGCTGATTTTTTTTAAAATAGTAATAAGAAGACAAAAGATTTACTGTAGATAACCGACAAAGCGAGTCGGGTACCGTGGAAAAAATCCCCAGAAAGGATAAACGATGTGATGCATGGGGGAGGAATGAGAGATTTTCTGCATGCTGGATAAACGAAGTGATGCATGAGGAAGGAATGAGAGACTTTCTGCATGCTTCATGCAGGGAAGGGACACAAGGAAGAGTCCAATCATGCTTCATCATCTAGAACTATTTTACCAAGTATCCGTGCATGCATGACGAGAGCATTCTTGAGCTGCATGCTGCGGAAAACCCCCACCAACTTTATTTAATTTCAGGAAAACTACTGTATTTCAATTAATTATTTAGGTGCATTCTCTAATCCAACAGCTGTAT
>JANLJB010031217.1:0-53544 GCA_026212285.1 Bursera cuneata
AAACAGATAAAAAGTTTATAACTTACTTGAAGAGTGTCGCCTGAAGGATCAGACATGCAACGAGGTTCATTCATCAACTCCCATCCAAAGATGATTGGGTCATTCCGATATTCAATTCCAGTGATGGTGTTCTTTCTTGTGAGCACAGTCTGGAGAAAGGAAATAGATTGTTAAGTAAAAACTAATAGCATTATCAGATTACATATACAACAATGTTCAATAATTCCTGCAAGAAGAAATCACTAAATTGACTGGACAGAAAGACCACAATAATTACTTATATTGGAAATGAAACAGTTTGCGTGAGGCTCTATATAGACTGACATAGCCGATAAAAGCATTTGACTTAAAGTTTCTTGATTTGCGATGCAATAAGGGAAAAAAATATGTGCAAAATTATTGATGCCAATTTGTTTCTGGAACCTCTGATCTGAACTTTTGCAGATATTCTAAACGACCATTGCAATGAGAAAAATATATGTCCCCATCGTTGAACACTGCCAAATATGTAAACAAAAAATAAATAAATAAATAAAAGATTTTTTATGCATCTCGATCATCTTGCTCTTCCTTCTTCCATGGAATGATTCATGACATTATAACAGGATTTGCAACACTTCTGCTCTCTGGCTGTCAAGACTTTCCACATTGTTTTTTTAATTTCAAGCAATTCCTTGTATCAACAATCCCTGATCCGAACTTTGCAACTACGACTATGCCAAACAAACGCCATACATGCATTGCATAAGGTCACAATTTTGTGTGTACCATTCAACTATGATCTGAAATCTTGTATGAGGTATCAATCATGCTTCAACAAGGACGTAGAAGCAAAATCCATTTCTGTCTAAAAGTGAGGAAGTGTTAGGTAATTACATCCTAAGGCCTACCAAACAAAGTCCAGTTATCTGCGTACTTTGTTCTTTCCATAGTACAGATGGATCAACAATTGCAACTGTCAGTTTTGATCAAGGAATTGGTGGGAGGTTTTCCACTTTTTCATTATCATGATATTCTGGCTGGTATGTCAACATTTGAAGCCACAATTCATGGTATGTTGCCAACAATAAGAAGTTATTTAATGCATGGGGTTTAACTGCATGAAGAAGTAAATTAATAAGGGCTCGCTACAGCTGGATTTTTGTAAACCATGATCTAATATGATTATTTGATAATCAAAACTCTAGCAGGCGTCCACTTTTCCACATATCCAAACAGGTATTGATTCTCAAAAACATGGTGTAACATCAGCATAATTGCTTAGGTGTATACTAGAATCCAGGTACACCCCTCATATGAGTTGCATGATCAATGAAAAATGTTTCCATTATCTAAATTCAGAGAAGATATAAATTTTCAAAACCAGATAGCTAAATACCTGAACGTAATTCCTGAAATAGTGGCGTATGGATGGATCAAAGAAGAAGGAATCATTAGAGGAGCTCAAACCAATTCCTTCTTGCCAAGCCCACTTAACATACTGTGTCTTTCCACCATAGGCTTGCAAGTTATTAACTAAGCTAAGCAGCAGCCTAACTCCATGTTTTCTTGCTTCAGCAATGACAAGATCTAAGGCCTGCAGGCAAATAGTTGGTTAAAAAAGGAATAACAAATGAAAACTATGATAAACCATTCAGGCATTCTTTGTCAATCATAGTGTGGCAGCTCAAAAAAGGAAAGGCCAGCTATTAAATGGTCATAACAAAAAAGTCTAGAACTTATTGAGGAATTCAACTCAGTTTCAAATTTATTTTCTTCAAGTTGAATGTATCTCTCCTTTGGGCATGTGGCCCTTTATTGATAAGCTAATTTTACAATGACTGACATATATCTGCAAATTTTTTGAGTAACAGAAGCGCAAACTATAAAAAGGAAAATTAAGTTAAATGAAAATCAAATCCAAGAAAAAGTTTTGATATTATTTTCATCAAAAGGACAAGAAAATGACAAGCATAAGTTATTCTAAATATTTTCAACTAGGCTATGCTAAGATTTAAAGGAATTGAAGCAATCTAAATGCATTTTTGCTTTTAATCTTCTGTGCTGCGTTTCTGAATATACTGGAGAGATGCATCGTCATGATTAACCCAGAAAAACCCAATTCAGTTTAGCACTAACATGTGGGCAATCACAAATAGTTGCATTTAAGTTTCCAAGTTAAAATCTCATTTAAAAGCCTTAGGTCGACATCTTCTTCTACATAGTCCAGTCCTACAGGTCTTGCCCCGTCAGTTTAATGCTTTCCGAAGTCCACCGACAAAAATTTCATTTCCACCAATTTACATACAATGGCCCAAAACCCATAATTTCAATTACTTCTGGTTTTTAATAAAAACCATAATTTTAATATAAGCAAGATTGAACCCACTGAAGTTCACATTAAACACCCAAATCCCATATCTTTTCAGAACTGATAAATCTAATAACATCAATAAAATGCAGGTTATCTGAATGAGAGAAACAGAAATGAAAAAAAATGAAATGATTATGAAGTTTCCATACCTTGAAGACTCGCTCATCAAATTGACCAGGGGAAATCTGGAGGGCATGGTAGCCTCCATCACTAAAGGCCCATGTTCTACAAACCGTTAAACCCATCTTGGCACCTGCTTCCAGCATTGCTGCAACCCTAGGTTTGCCATATTCATGTACAGCATGGTCCATTAACCAGTAAGAGTTCCAACCATTAATATACAACACTTTACCATCCACCATGAACTGAGTCCCATTCCTTGTGACAAATCCCAACTCTGGTTCTTTGTGATGGTTACTAACAGCCAAATCACCAAAAGACATGTAGATGAAAGCCACACATGACGCAAATCCAAGAATTGGGTAAAGCAGCCCATTTCCAGCCACCATTCTTCTAATTCTAGTATATTTCCAGAAAATAACCAAAACAACCAAAATTTCGCAAACAAAAAGGAAGCTTGAATACCCTTTTGGCCCTATATTAGCAAACTCCAGAAAGCATGGATGCCCAGATAAGGTTGCGGCACCTTATACCCAGATTTCAAGAAGAAACTCTTATAAAAAACAAAATTTAGGATAACCAGATGCCTCCCTCTAAAGGGTATCTCAGAGAAACGCTCAAAATCCCAAATTTCCTCAATGGGCTCAAGACAATCACATAGCAGTATCAAGCTACAATACAAAGAGATAGAATTGAAAGAGATGGGGAGATGCCAATGTTGTGAGCTTGAGGAATTTAGGTATTTTTGTGGCAAAATGAACACAGGGAGGCTAAGGGTCGGCCAGCGTTATATGGAATAGAAAGGAAAGAAGGCAGTCAAGAACACACCCAACATGTCCTCCTTAAAAACAGTCAAAAACCAGGACGTGAAGATGGTGTTTGTGTGGTGGAATGCTGTGTCACCCAGTTGGTTAAATTAGATCTATGCACCTGATTTTCTACAGTTTTCTTGACTTTTAAAACTCTACTGAACATGTCTATTCAAACACCATGGCCCCATGCGTGAAGTGTGTGATATGTTATATTTGCATTCTTCCTTCTCTTTCTATTCTCAATTTCCTTCCTTCCGACTACCAGATCATGAAAAATGAAAAATCTTAGACCTCATGTATTCATTCATGACTGTCTTTCCTGTAACATTTTTTTTTATTTTTTATTTTACAAGATCGGATATGTAATCTAAAGCACTAATAAAATGTTAATTATAACAGACAAAAGACTAGAAGGACGAGTAGGCCTTAACCCTTTTGACATGTGTGAGGCACACTTGTGAAGCCATCAACGTTTGTATTATATAATGCTTTCCTTTTTCACTTTTCACTTTTGGTAATTACCTTCTTGCTCACTTGCTCACGGCTCTACCGCCTCTACATACCCACATTTATTTGCATCTAATTCATACTTCGGAGATCACTTTGGACTAATGTTCTAGCAAATCATAATGCATCTAATCCCCTTTGATTCATAGACACCTTTTGATTACATTAATTAAATATATATATTTCCCATATTTGAAAAGTGAATTTTTGAACCAAGGATTAATTTCAGGACAATGTGTAAAAATAATTTAAGTTTTATGAGGTGTTTTGAAATTTAGTTAAAAAAAAAATTATAGTCTAACCATCTACAAGTTCATCTATCAATTTACAGCTTAACATGTTTTATACCCATCAAATATTACGATTAAAGTATTTTACCTATCAATTTGTAAAATCTACTAACGGATTGACGGACGCGAGTCCATCAAACTTGTCAACTTGTTAAAACCTAAGTTGAATGCTTTTTAGTATTTCCTTTAGAATGATCTTTTTGTTCATAAATTGAACCTAATTAAACAGTAAAAAAAATATCTATCCAACCGATTAAAAAATCTAAATTTGGTTATTTTCTCTACTTTCGAAAATAAATGATTTGTTATTAGTTATTTCTTATATGTTACTTTAAACTTCTATCTCGCGAGTTATGACTTATAACAATGATCAATAATGTAATGTTTGGTGGAAGATGGTTGGTCACCCGCATTTTATTTAACTATATTGCCAAACAGGGTGTGATAACATAATTTGCACAAATGTTAAATGCCAATTATGAAGGTTAAACTACCAATAATTGCAATAACTTTCTAAAGTTTGATTAATTATGATTCACCTGAGTGCTTGAATACAATCTAAGATAGTTTCAGCCTTCCAGGCCAGAGATTCTTAAAGTAAATTACTTTACAACTTATTAATGTATTCATATTAACTATGGAATATCACTTCAAGTATTGATTTTTTAAATTTCTTTTTCTTGCTGCAAACACAAAGAATCAGCAGAACACCATAAAAAATAAAGAAACAATCATTTCAGTTTCCTGAATAAGGAACTTACATACTCATTTCGCCATTGAGATTTGAGGGTTGCCCTGTCACTATCTTTGTTAGAATGATATATCATATTTCAAATCCTACCTACAATAAAGCCACCTATCATATTGTAATGATGATTAACTTGTGACTAATAAGAATCATTTTATGTGTCCTCAGATATTTACCTCGACTATACCATAAAAATTTATCTTTATTCTACGACAAAAATTTTATTAATATTGAACCAAAATCTACTAACTTAATTTTTTAGGTGAAGTGATTTCTTATATAAGAATCGTATTTGAATCTCTTGAATATTAATTCATGTGCGTAAAAAAGATAAATATGATCTTTTGTTGCTCATAAAAGAAGTCTCTTTGTCTGACCAAGGACCAACTCAAGGGAAGAATAATTCTGATCTGCCATCTCTTTCTCACATCAATTGTAATTTCAGAGCTGTATAATGTGTAGCTTTTGGCATTGGCCGTATATCAAAACCCCTTTTGTTTATTAATGAGTTGTAGCAAAATCAGGGCCTAAAACTAGAATGAGACTGGACATCCTCTTCCAATTGGTCACTCTTGCTAGTTCTTTCCTTTTCTCAATGGCAAATAAGGTTGGGTTATTAGAAATTTTAATAAATTGGTGCTATTACTCTGTAACCGAAGCACCAAACACATGCGTCGCAAGCTTTGCTCATCGAACGAGGACTCGGTCATGTGCATCCGACTTGAAATTGGCTAGTAATTAAGGGGCAGGCAGCAGGCATCTGCTGATCTTCTGCCGCACACTCATCTATCCAGCCCCAGCTGTAGCGTGGATCAGAGGGTTATCTGGACAGTCAACACCGCAAATCTCGAATTTGTCAGGCTCTATTAGATGAATTAGGTGAATATTTTATTTTATTTTTTATTTTTGAATGATAGGAAAGAGTGAAAATGGGGCTTAGAACAGAACCCATGTGCGGATTGTTATATGATGAGAAACATTGAAGGGGATGGGGGTAAGGTTGGAGTCGTTTCCAAGTAGAAAGGCAAATTAACACATGCCATGTTGTTCCATGTTGCTCATTGCAGAAGTTTCATGGATCCACATCATATATGTGGCCAAACGAACAATAATTTTCTCCTCTATCGTCTTTCTCATCATCATCATTTGTCATCTATAACATATCGTATCATACCATCACCATCACCGCTCAATTTTTCAACTAAGTTAGAGAATTCTCTGCCAAAGCCAGTAAATACAACATCTTACAGAAAAATTCTACATATATATATATATTTTAAAATCAATTTCTTTAAAAAAAATAAACTATGATCAATTTAAAAGCATAGTTAATTGAGGATCGAATCGACCAACTGACAAAGGTTGCTCTTTGAGGTTGACCCATCAACTTTGAATTGTGACTCCAAAACAACGAGTCAACAAGAGTTACAAAATCTGTTTCATCTTTTATTAACAAGTTGCCAAACTTTGTTTGAAATGAAAATTAGGTAAAAATAGATGCTATCTTCGAATGCTTAATTTTGAGTTCTCCTCCCATGTTGGTCAAAGAATGTTTCTTTCACTGAGAGTGTGATTATATGAGATAATGATTTTTCTTATTCTTCTAGTGATTTTGGCTAATCTTCATTGATATATTAAAGAGGTAGATTAATAGTAGCGTTTAAAATTCGCGTTATATATGAATATATTTTAAAATTTTACAATCCTCTTCAAGTCTATAAGATTATTATTATGAAAACGTAATATGTAATTATAATTATTTCAACTAGTAATTTTTTAATTATTAGATTTTAGTAGATTAATAATTATAAGAAACTAAAAGAAATTAAATTACAATAACCTGATTGTTTATAGGAGGTGTAGGAGGTGGGGTGCAATTTGGCAGAGAAGGAGAAGCTTGCCGACAGTTGTCTGAGGTATCGGATTTTAGGATGGTCAAGGTCGAATCTCAGTCCAACAAAGAGGATTAATATTAGGAATAAAAATAAAAATGAAACTTGATTAGTAATTCTTTTATAATTATTAATCAATGCCTAAATCTACGGAATTTTGTTCCTTAAAGTCATAGAACAGACCCATGCCACAGCTTGCAATATTTTATTACATTTATTAGATACCAAATCTCTCCAATATTTTCATTTTTAATAATTTGAATGAATAATGTTTAATAATAATAATAAAAAAGAAACACCCTTGAGATGTAGTCTTTAGATAGATCTCTTTATTTAATTCAATCATATTTACCAATAAATTGACTACGAATATAACCCTCTATTGTTTAATAAGATAACAAGAGCAAAGGTCAAATGGTTTCATATCGAACATGAATATGATTTGGCATTTGATATGAAATGATTTCTGTGTGCGAAACACATTACCAAGAATAGAATTAAACAAAGCTTTTTCTATGCTTTGTAATGTTCCCAAATGGGAAATAAATAGATTGATGATACACAAGCCACCGACAGCCGAATTGAAATAGTGATGCATCGTAGCAGCATCCGGATCCATTTATAGAAGTAGGACCATTACCAATAATTTATAATTTGGTAGTTTAACTGTAAAAGAAATATCGTGTTAACTTGAGATTTTCTTATAAAATAATCCAAATCCATTCTATACCCGTTTGGATTTAGATTATTTTATTTGAAGTTGGTCTCAACTAAAAACAAAAGTAATTTGGGTTTATTTGCTTTATTATTATTTTTTTGTTTGAATTTTGTTGTCTGTCCAAAATAAAGAGCGTGAGTATTCTTGTAGGCATAGATTTTTGAGTTAATAATAATAGTCTATATCCAACCAATCGACTAAAAAGGAGAAAAAATCAGATCAAATTGATGGAATGAGCTCTGAATTTTGTGGTACTTGTATAATAGGATTTGCAAAACCAACAATTACGTGACAATAGCGTGTAATATGAGATGTATTAATTATTTTATGATACTAGATATCAGGCTTGGAGATTGCATTATTGGTTGCTTTATATCAGAACTCCAGCTAATGAGAATGATTATCCCACATATTGCATTTGCTTGTCGGCATAAAACTGTAGGAGTAAAAACGAAAGCAATCAAACAAATTGAGTTAACAAAACCTTTAGAAAACTGATTTGGATTTTGGAAGATAGAAAACATTTAAAAAAAAAAAAAAAGAGTTTGCTCAACCCATCTCGCACCTCTCGTTTGCGGTTGCTGACAGAAGATAACTAATTTTTTTTCAGAACAAAAGCCATGGGCCATTTCCCAAATAGTCCCCTCTGAATAAGGGTTGGGTCCATATTCTCAATTCTTAAGATTTTCAAGCATTTAAAGATGACGGCTGGACCTGGCTTGGTTTACAAACCTATGTTAAACCAGAATTCTTAGTGTGCCTTCCTCTCCCTCCTTACTTATTTAAGGGGTAGTTGGCTGCACTTTAAGGTCTATGTTTTCTTATGATTCTGATTTTAGAGATTATACATATAACATAACCCAGAAATCATATACGAATTTGCTTTATGAGGGAATCCATCATAAAAAACAATCTTAATGGAGAAATTATTCAGCCAAAGACATGGGAATGGGATTGTTAAAGGGAAACCAAAAGGTCATGAGGATCATATAAGTCTACAAACATTCAATGTATCATCCTCAAGCGAAAAAGGCCATTACGCAACAATAGAAGGACAGTATCACTAGGAAAGCACGGCTTCTGCAATTGGTTTTTTTTTTAATAAATCTTATTTAAAATGAGGTTTAGAAACACATTCATTGGAGTTAAGATAACAATTAATAACAACACCCCATAAATTGTTAAGTTGAATTCTTCTTAATTTTATACTTTTATGATTTTACATATAATAATGTGTAGTTGAGATTTGTACATCATTTTTATTTTTTGACAACTACTCACTCTTAATTCCAAAAGTAAAAATGGTGTTTAATCTGTTTTAATTATTCAAAGCGTTACATGTAAATCATGTGATTGAAAGTTATTATTAGTTGTAATACCATCATCTTGATAAAAAAAACTCATGTTTGTTTTGACAGGTCAGTGCACGATATAACTCGTTATAATAATAAAATGATTTACATTTTGGCACCTTCCTCACTCTAAAAACAAATAGTTGGTGAATTATGAAATAATACTTATACAGACAAATAAAAAAAAATCCTCATAATATTAGTAGGATCTGAAAATGTGAGAACATTCAATTGCTACAGTGTGCAGAACTGTGATTAACAAAATTTATCCTCTGGATGACAAAACACAGAAGAAATGTAGAATATTTATAATATTATTTTTTACATTACATGAGCTTTTCCCATTTCTGACCCTAATTAACAGCGCTAATCTCCTATGTGTAATGTAAGAAACTTTACCAAAATCTAACCTAACCACAAAAATTCCAAAATCCCATCTTCAGATTCCCAAAATTAACGTTAGATGAATTCCATTTCAATTCCGATCACTGAACATCACCACAATTCTTTCTAACGAGGGCAAAGTAGCCCAAAACAGCACAAACAGCGGCTACCAAATTACCTTCTTTCAACAAAATCTTGAACACAAAACCTACAATTTCTCTGGTGATCTTCCTGCCCTCAATCACCAAAGTGGTTCTTGGCTTCCCAAAGAAGGCCAGCAGCACCACAACAGCGATCCATATGACCAAAGTGGCTGGCACAGCCACGGCCAGAGCTGCAGCCATGGAGAACAGCCCAAAAACTGCCCCAAGAAGCACCGAGGCATACAGAGCAGGCCACCCAGAAGAAGCAGACGATGGCTGTGCTTGAAGCTTGTACCAAGAAAGGATGGAATTGAGGAAGTTCCATGAAGAATATAAAAGGATGGCATATACTAGCACAAAGAGACATACCCATGTTCTCCTTTTGCTCATAACTCGTATAAACAACATGTACGATGATGATATTTGTGATGATGGTGAAGTGGGTGTTGTTGGTTCTGGTTCTTGTTGTTCCTTGTTATCCGCCATTGAAAGGAAAGAAGTGAACTTTGATCTCTCTCTGTTTTTTACAGTGGCTTCTTGCTTTCGGTTGTACTTGATCATTTCTGGCTACTCTCTGGGCTTATGGTGTGAGATGATGTGAAAATAGATACCATTAAAAGATTGGGTCACAAGTTGGGATGGAATATCACGCGCAATGAAGGGCAAGTGGGAGGCACTCTCTATTTTTGGTCATTGTGATTGGGTAGTGTTTTGGCTAAAGATGGGGGTGATGGGGCGTAGTTGTTATTGGTTCAAGATACTAAAGGAAATCCAGGTTTTTGTCGAGAAATGAATGTAATATTTTATGGGCTTTACAGCTTCGGCTGCACTGAAATGGTTTAGAAAATGGACCAAAAGTGTAGGTTGGGCAATTGGGACTGGGAAGTGTTACTTGTTTTTGTGTAATAAATGACTAGTTTCTTGTTGGGGTCGCAAAGATCTAGCTTTACAACTTGCAGAATCATCTAAGCTTTCGTGGTAATCTTACCACTTTTGCTTTTTCCTATTTGGTATTATTCTTCCTTCTAAGAAAAAATGACAATGTCACGGGCTGTTCAATAAATTTACTGCCCCACACCTGAACGATGGGCAGACAAAACGAGAAGAATACAAAAGTAATGAGAGCCTCATAAATTCAATTTTGAATCTGCTGAAGTCGTCAGCAATTCAATTTAAGACATATGAGTTCTTCCTTAAAATCTCCTTATTTTGGTAGTGTAATCTGTTAATATGCTCTTCAAGGTAGTTGATCAAGTAATAATTAGCAAACACATTCAAATTTGATTTGAGTATCATGAAATATTAAAAAGTCCATGCACAAGCATAGTGGTGAATGATGTCTTTCAGGTTTTCTAATCAAATTGCCACGAGATTCAGGAATTAATAATTTCCCAATTCTAGTAGTGCTTCAATTGTTCTGGTTCTTCTGGTTACTAAGCCTCGTACATCAACAAAAATTATTGTCATAGGAGCTTGTCTGATATGAGATCCATTGGCTATAGATATAATTCATCTCGAGTCATTTTAACCTCAAATAGATTGTAGATATCAAAACAAACCAATAAGATCCCAAAAGTAGGCATGCACTCCCAATATCCGAAATAAAGCATGTCTGCGAGCACTAGCAAGTTCAACGGTTGAATATGTCTCTTGAGGTTATACAATAGTTTTTAGGATCGAATCCTCCTCAAACCAAAGTTGGAGGATTGACATGAATTTGTAAGTGTGAAAAAGAAATTAAAAAAGAAAAAAAATGAAGTCAATAAGTCTGCCAATTGCCAAGTCTACCTTGTACCTTTCCGAAAAGGAGGGATGCTGAAAGGAATTGTGTAGATTGAGGAAGTTTTTAACCACAAGTAGAAGATTTCTTCGTCTAATTCAAATTTGCATTAGAGAAACTTTTCATAATATTGTAAATTATTGTAAACATGAGTGAGTTTTTCAATTAGACACCAGCTCTTATCTAAAGAAACTCATAATAGGTATGATTATTTTCTTATGCAAGTGTTTGACATGAAGATGAGAGTGGGAAATTTAATCTGCTACAGTTTCTTATCCAGCAAGATCGAAAACATAGTCAAGTACAACGGCACCATTAGATTACAGAACGAATGTGAAAAGGAACAAGTTTTTTCGATCACTAATTGGCAAAGATCTCCTTGACGATTAGCAATGGCAATTACCCGACTAGGGGCATTCAATTCTTTACAACACATTAGATTTGAGCAGGAAGCTCAGTTTCCTGACTTCTACAACATTGGTTTCTTCTTATGAACTAAATGCTCAAGGAAATCTATACATCGTTCCAAAAAAAAAAATCAAAAAAATCAATCTTACAAAAGCCTCAAAAAAGCACAATTAGTACATAAAAACAGAGACCAGAAACAGCATTGAACAGAGCCACAATCACGAAGGCATGCAAAACCTTGGGATTGGTTGCACATTGGTCTGCTGAATTCTGGTTGAAACTAATCATACTTCTCTTTCCAAGTGCAAACCAAAAAGAAAACCCAAGAAAGCGCCAGCAAAAAATCCCCAACCACCTGCTTCGGCCAATCCCAAGCCAAATCTTCAAGCCTTCTCTCAAAAACAACTCTCCAAAGAGCCATTGAAACATGCAGAAGCACACAACCTTTTGCAAAAAAGCTGTGGAACTCTGCGTCCTTCACAGAAGCCACCATCAACAGCAGAAATCCAACTACAAATAGAAGCAAACCCGAAAAAGAATTGGAAATCTGGATCAGCAACTGATCATGTGGGGTTGATCCTGAAAGCTTTACAGCTGTATCTACTCCCACACCGAAGACATAAGTTTCTTTAAGATAGAACATTATTAAGGATCCACATGCTATTGCAACCAATGAATGGAGAATGCAGATCACAGAGAACATATTTGAACTCATCAATCAAATCATCAACGAACAAGGCTAATTTAGATGTTCAGAATATCTTCTTCTCATGCTCAAAGCTCCAAAAGTTGAAAAATTTATAAAAATGACAGCTTTTACGTGACAATGCAATCGATCAAGCCCTGGAAATCTGAGAATCCAAATAAACCCACCAAGGAAAAACAGAAAAAAAAATTCAGGAGTCTACAATGTGAATCGTGATAAGGCAATGAAGATTCATTGGATGGTCTATATCAAAAACCCACCTGAACCCACCGAGGAATAAGGTGAAAAGTTGAAGAATTCACGACGTGAAGCATAGTATAATGATGATTGATGAGAAGTCAAAGTAAGACAGAGTCTAATGTCAAGCCAAGTGTTTTGAAATTGATGATCTTCTCCACGTTCTCAAAAAAGACACATAGGATGAACAGTTTATATAGTGCGTTGGACTTGGTTGAGATTTGATTGAGAGTTCCGATATGGGGAAACTGAATGAATTAAGATAGTGTGGTGAGGAATCTGATCCGGAAATGGAATTGAAACGAAGGAATTCAAGAGGGGGAGCTGCGATGTGAAGGGGATCATTGGGATTCGCGCATATCGCAGTTGGGTTTGGCGGGTTTCCTGATACTTGTCGGTAATTTCTCGAATTTTTTATTATACTCCCACAAATAAATAAATTCGAAACGATTTCGAAGGATATTTTAATTGAGTTGTCAATTATAAGAGATTATGGAAACAAAATTACCTTACAAACTCTTCCTACAAATTCAACTTTACGAATTTGTAGATACTTATCAAATATCAACAGGTATTGATAGATACGACGACAAAAATAACCTTGATAAGGATTATGAATACAAACAATAGCTTCCTCACTTAATTTGGCAAAAGCAGCACGAAATTACAATGAATCTTTCCTTATAACAAACATAACAACGAGTTGAGTTGGATAAAACCTCAAACACCTTGATTTCTTCAGCTTGGTCGTGACTTCTCAGCTTTGCGACCATCTCCAAGCCACTTGAATCTCTGACAATGGCTCCCATAGGTTAACCAACGGCTTCGCTATAGACAATAGCAGCCTTTCTTTCCTTCGTCTTCAATTCTAGCTACAACATATAACAAATAATTAGTAGACGTTGGTGGTTCTCTTTCAACGATCAAGTTGGTAAACTAGTTAATTTAACAGTAGAACTGTCGATGAAAAAACAAAATGTTTAGTGAAAAATTCTATACCAAAGAAGGAGAGGAAGATGAAAGCTCAAGTCAAGAGAGTGTTGACTTAACAAGGTTAGAGGAAAATTTAACATTTCAACTTTTTTCAAAGTGAAATAAGCGATACTATACTTACAAACTCATTCCACAAACTAATATGGAGTACATCATTTCTTTTATTTGGTTTAATTTAATTATACAAATTAATTTCTTCAAAAGATTATTGCATATAGAATATATGGAAGAAAGACTAAAATACCCTTTCCACTGGAATATTATTGGATCACACAACACTCCTTTATAATGGTGAAATGGACAAGGAATATATATTGGATCACGCAAAACTCCTTTGTAATGAAGCTGCAATCCTCTCAGCTAGGTGTCCTCAAATTGATCTTCTCTTTTCTGATGATTAAGTCGGTGGTCGGATGAACTAAATCGGGGTAAAATCGCTAAGTGTTTAATGAATTAAAACAATGTTTACGAAGAAATCGTAGGTGTTTGTGTGATGAATGATAAAGAGTCAAATCAAGGTCAGTAGAGATCAAACTTCGTCAACTGTGTTATACAGTGTCTAATGCAACTCGAATAGATTTCCTATTTATAGGCAACGGTGACTTGTGTCAGTTATTCGAGCAATTGAACCGTGGCGATGTGTTCATCTAGGACTACTAGCTAGCACAATACAACTGTCCCATAACCAACAAGCTCATATTCGATCCAAGCTGATCGTAAGTTGCCAATTGGATCATGTCATTTTCTCGATTTGAGAATCACAATACGAAGATAGGTTACACTAGTAATAGGTGATCTTAACTCGGTAGCTCTCTTGTTTACTTATTCATATCGTTGACTTTACTGCTTAAGACATATATGAACGAGGACGCAGAGAAGATGCATGACAGAGAAAGTTGAAGCAAATCAGATATCAAATTGGTGGATTAGGTAGAGTTCTAGAAAGCTCTTTCTGCATTAAAAATATCAATTATTCATCTAAAATGTGCTTGTAAATTAAACCGCGTAATTAGCAATCTAGAACTTTGATTTCGGAACCCAAACCAATTCTACAGAATAGTCCACATGCAATTGACTGGATACTGTCCTTTTTAGGTTCTGGTGGATTGAAGTCTTAAGTTGGTGAATTAAAGAATATGCATTATAAAGATCAAACATCTACTAATTTCAATTGAAATTGCGGGAGAAATAGTTGTATTTGACCGTTGTATTATTTTCAGTTTAATAATACATGTCACTGCAAGAATAAAAAAGTAAAAAAAAAAAAAAAAAAAGAATAAATTATAGAGATGGACAGAAACAGTGGTATCCATTTGAACTTTGATCTGCGCTTAAAATATTTTTATGTTAGGACTCCTCGCTCAACATCGGATGCGTTTGAAAGTGTCTAATAATTTACGTTGAGCGTCGGATTATTTTATCAAGTACCATTCAATAATATCCAACAAGATATGTAGAGTAACGATTTATCTCTGACAAAGGATTTCAAACACTCGATAGCTCATGCTATCTAAATTTTTAAAAAATAAATTAAATTTTAATAAAATCTCATAATTTTGATCATTTTTATAAGTATCACTTAAAAAAAAAAAAAAAAAAAAGTATTGCTAAATCCAAAATGTATACGCTCACATATGGCATGATCTTCAGAAGGGCCATCATTCTGAAACATCTTAAATAAATTTTGGAGTTACCAAAACTCACCACACATTTTTAATTGAATTCAGAATCGCTTTAAATGGTATTTACAGCAAGACTTAATGGAGTTTGGACCAATAATCAATTTCGATATTGATTGGAACCTACACTGGTTCCCACTAGCTAATAATGCTAAACGGACCTACCATTAACCCACATATGAATGATCCTCCATTAAGCTTAAATATATAATAATTCTAGGGCCACGGTTTGCTTAGATTTTGTGGAGCACCATCGAAAAAGATTAACAATAAAAATCAAATTACAGAATAATTAATTACATCTTCTATCATAAACTTCTTTTATTTTTCGGAGATTATGCTCACTTCTTTGTTTTGATGACCCTTCTGCCAATTAGCGTTCAATAACTTAGTGATGATTTAACAACACCATACTTGCACTACTCTTAAATTTCTTGCCAATCACTCAAAATCATTTATATTTATGCAATATATGATGTATGTTTATTATCATGTATGCATAATTATTCAATATATTATAATAATCCTTATTTGAAATGTGGGTGTCCGGACCAATTTATACGTACCTCGACTAATCTCACGGGACTTGTGACCGTGCTCTCGTATACATAACAATCCATCTAAGGCATGATAGGAAAATGGTTTTATTTCAATCCACCTAAGTCATGTTTTAATTGGGAGCCTAGACTTGACTAAGAAGGACTAATGAGGTGTAGTTAGAAGTTAGAATTAATAATTATTAATGAATGAATTCGATCCTTCTTTAATTTCTTTAAAATGTGGTTGCATTGCTACAGGTGAATACTGAAGCCTAGGCTACCAGATTTTAAATTTAGTAAAGTTTAATGGCGACACTTAACATTTGCTATTCAGAGTGATGTGTTGCTATCAGGGCAATTTACTTGGTCAATTCTCGTTTGGAAAATTTGCTCCTTGAAACCCAAATATTGGTTAGTCAATCACTGAAAAAGTATGCTTCAGAGAGTATTCCACAAGTTCTGGGTCATCCAAAATATCTTTAACTTTAATCATGAGATGGATACAAGATTTAATATTTCATGTATGGGATGAAAATATAGAAAGAAATAATATTCTTACATCAAAAAAATCTTTTCCAATCAATTTAAGCATCGTAAAGTTTATGATATGCATCACGGTAAGGTTGTTTATGATCTCTGAACTGGTCTCCTATTTTGGTTTAATATTAGAAAAAATATTTTTAAAAATCACGGAAGATAATCGTAAATAATATAAGTGATCTGATTTTTATTAAATGGAGAATAAAATGGGATTTGAGATGATATTTTATATGTAATAAAAACATCTTTGATAATTTTTTAAACCAATTTTACTCGATTTGAAAGTGAACCACTAAGTCAGATTATGTGATTTTAAAATAGTATGGAATTTGGCTTGTTTTTCCACGTTCTAATCTGAGTTTTTGGAGTAGCAGCTGTGTAATCTTGACGGCCACATGATTTTATAAAATGTTTTTGACTTTTAAACTTTTGAAAACAAGATGCAATAGAAATTCGCAACGTAATGCAACCCATAACACCAAATCAACGACTGGAGCTCCTTTTGAACGCTATCTAATATTACCTAACTCTTCTTAACTGTTTCAAGCTCATCATCCGTCTAGAAAGAGAAAGTGAAAGCTGATGACACACAAGCATTTACATTTGTTTCAGGAGTCAAGTGGATTTGTTCTGTTGACTGAGAAACTCCAGCCCTGCCGGCAAAGCCGTCTCTATAATATTTTTTATATTTAGTTATTTTTATCAATGTGATTATGTAGACGCGTTAAACAGTCATCACATCTTCAAGACCATAAACGATGAAATAAAACTCTCTTTCTTGCCCATTAAGTCTCTCTCATTCTTGTATTCTATTCCAATTCTTATTCTCTATTTTTGAAATTTTCAATATGCTGTAGTCACTCTTTTCTTGTTTTTGTAGCCATTTTTTATGTATGTTTTCTGAATCAATACAATTGGTTGAATTGGTCGAAAGTTCGGTGTTTGATTGATTCTTGCTAATGGAGGTGCAAAAGGGTGGCTTTCAAGGGAGTTTGTGAAGAAGAAAGTAATTATTCCCTTTTTTTGGTTTCTAGGGACAATTGTTGGTGCTGCGACATGGGTGGTTTGTGTTCTAAGCCAACTGCCGTTGAAGACAGCCGTGAAAGCCCAAGAACGAGGCTGCCCCGTAAAGGGTCTATGAATAAGCGTGTTCCATGTGTGAATTCATCGATAAGAGAGGAAATTGCTCGATCAAAAGATAGAGTTGAAAATAATGATGTCAAGATTATGTTGATTGACAGAAACGTCAATGGTTCGAATCGTTATTATGATAATCATAGGATTGAGAAGATAAAGACTGATGATCAGATGGAGGAGAAGATGATTAATGATCAAATTGAGAAGAAGAAGATGGAGAGGAGCGAAGTGGCTGTGGTTAATCATCCTGCTATGGGGAGATTGCCTAAATTTGAAGAAGGGTCGCAGGCGGTCGCAGGCTGGCCCTCTTGGCTTACTGCTGTTGCTGGTGAAGCTATCAAGGGATGGATACCACGGCGTGCCAATACGTTTGAAAAATTAAATAAAGTATGCTCTTTTCTTGAATGGATTCTCAATTTGCATTCATTTTGTTTTGTGAAGTCTAAATGTTGACATTGCTAGGTGAATGAACTATTGCTGTTTTTCGGATGATTTATTTTGTCACGTTAAGTTCTTTCATGGTTGCCTGTTAGTTTGCTTGATTGAAATCTCAAATTCAGATTAATTTAATTGCGTGGAGTAGGAATTCAAAATTTTTGTCTACAGTTAACAGATAACAAAATCATGGAACATCTTCTTTGAAACATTCTTTTTATACCATTGAGATTGCTTATGACGCTCATCATGGTATCTCGAATCTTTGCAGATTGGCCAAGGAACTTATAGTAGTGTTTACAGGGCTCGGGATGTCATTAATGATAAAATTGTTGCTTTGAAAAAAGTGCGGTTTGATAATCGTGATCCTGAGAGTGTCAAGTTTATGGCCAGGGAAATTGCTATTCTACGTAGGCTTGACCATCCAAATGTAATTAAATTGGAAGGCTTGATCACATCTCCGACGGCATGCAGCTTGTACCTTGTTTTTGAGTATATGGAACATGATCTTGTGGGACTTTCATCACTTCCTGGCATCAAGTTCACAGAGCCTCAGGTATTCTCAATTGTTTCTGTACTTTTCTGGTTAGGCTCTTGTTTAGTGGATTTACTACTGCAATTTATCTAATCCTTTCAATATAATTATATCTTGAAGCAGTATGGGGCACAATTTCCTTCTGCAATTTATCATTTTAACTGTGTCCTTATGTCAACTCTTTTATTGTTAGGTTAAATGTTACATGAAGCAACTTCTAAGTGGACTTGAACATTGTCATAGTCATGGTGTTTTGCACCGTGACATAAAGGGTTCAAATCTTCTTATTGACAATAATGGCATCTTGAAGATTGCTGATTTTGGCTTAGCCAGTTTTTTTGATCCTAAGGATAGCACTCCAATGACAAGCCGAGTGGTTACACTTTGGTATCGACCACCAGAACTTTTGCTTGGAGCCTCTCACTATGGAGTTGCAGTAGACTTATGGAGTACTGGTTGCATACTTGGGGAATTATTTACTGGGAAACCTATATTACCTGGGAAAACAGAGGTACCAAGTCTCGGAATCTGTTTGCATCCTCATGCATGACTGATGCCCTTTACTGCCTGGAATATTGAACTATATGTTTGGTCTTACCTACTAAATTGTTATTTTTTAGAAGATAAATTTTGTAACATCATCTGCTCAAGATAATGAAATTTTATTTGAGAAAACTCGATGGAAAATCTGTCCAAATGGGGTAAGCCATCTATTGAACATCAGGCCCAGTGAGACAAAAACTTGTTTACTTTTTGCTCTGATCACTCTGAAGGTACTGAAGCATATCCACAGAGGTGGTTGGAAAAACAAACACCTTGAATGATAATTTTGGTTGGTGAATTTATAGATAGACATGTGGTTGGGCTATGAGTTTGCCTATGAATAATGCATCAGCAATGAAACAAAATGTAGACAACATTACCTAGGCAACATTGATGCACTTATCTTCTTTCCCACCTTCCTGTTCTCTTTTTCTTCTTTCACCTTTTTTCTTTCTTTCTTTCTCTATTCCTTGTAAATAGGTAAATGATGCCAGTGAATTAATTCATCTATATCTTGTAGGTTGAGCAGTTGCATAGGATCTTTAAGTTATGTGGATCACCATCTGAGGATTATTGGAGAGAATCAAAATTACCTCATTCAACAGTGTTCAAGCCTGTACAGCCATATAGACCGCGAGTTGCTGAAACATTTAAAGAATTACCCGGAACTGCTTTGAGGCTTATGGAGACATTACTGTCCATAGATCCTTCACATAGAGGAACTGCAGCTTTTGCTTTAAACAACGAGGTATGCGGGTCATTTTGATGTGATTGTTCAAAATAGTTAATAGATGAGGATGAGTCTTGTATAATCTACAAATTTTCTAAGAGTGTGAGACATAGTAAAATGGCAGTATGTCTTAAGAAGTAGAGAGATTTTTATGAATGCCTTTTTTCACATGACCTTAAATGTCATAATTTTCATTTTAGCATTATTGCAGCTGTTTCTTGTAAATTATTCCATATGCAGAGAGGATGTTCTATAAGGAGAAATGAACGCTAGCCTGAAAATGAAGTTATATGGACAAAATAAAAAACAATCATGACGTACAATTTGTTGCCATAATGTGCGAATATGACAGTGGCTACTTTATATTCACTATGTTATGTTTGAATGATAGTGATTTCTACCAATTTTATTCTAGACTGCTTGTCTTGCCTCTATGTTGAGACTTCATTGGTGTGATGTTCTGATTGTTATTATTATTGTTATTATTCTTTTGGAAACAGTTCTTTTCAACACAACCACTTGCTTGTGAACCTTCAAGACTGCCTAAATATCCTCCCAGTAAAGAGATAGATGCCAAACTGAGGGATGAAGAATCTAGAAGGTATATGTTATAAGTTAATTGTTTTTCACCTAAATAATTAACATGATGTTAATTTTCTGCTGAAAATTAGTATATCAGTTTACAATAATACCATAATAGCATTCATCTTTGCAAGAAACCCATTTTCATGACAAAATGATTTATAGTTTATTGCATGTAGTGTAGAATATAGAGATCCCAACTTGATGCATGTTTTACTTGATAGTTAGTGTGCTACATAATATTTTATATATTATGAAATAAGTGAAAGAAACATCTGCTATTGTTGCTGGCTATGCTGAAACCTTCAATTAGAAGGTTGTATATATGCATACTAATGAGCTGGCTTCGAACTTTTTCAGGCATTGTTCTTGTTTGTCTTCTGATAGTGTGGTATATATTATTTTCCTGCTTTGATTCTACTTTCTTCTTCTTTATCATAATCTTTATTGGAGTTTTCTTGTTCATTTGCTTCTCACTTTAAATTGTGCCAAGGAGAGACCTACTGTTAACAACTGGTATTAACAGTATTAACAACCCCTTCATTGATTCTTGTAGGCAAGAAGCAGTCACGGGCAGGGGACAAAGAGGTGACCTGCTACGGAATGGATCAAAACAATCTATGGCAGCTCCAAGAACTAATTCCAATGCTGAATTAGCCACAATGATGCAGGTAACTTAAAAGAGAATTTGATTTTGGCTTGGCGATCCAATCTTGGTTAAAATCAAGAGTGAAAAAAATCTAAAAAATTATTTTTTTAAACTTTTTATAGACAAAGGTGTTTTTACAGAGATTGGAAACCACATAAATTTGCTCATTGATTGTTTAAAACATATGTGTAGGCATCAATGTATTCGGTAAAATTTCACATACTCGTGCATATATCTTGCGATTATTTGATTTACTTGGTTACGCAACATAGGCTAGAAAACCAAAAACTTCTCTTAAAGGTGAAATGGCTGTGTAACCTTGACTAAAACAGGAAAATGGTTCCCTACTTCAACTGTGTTTAATCCCTTTGAAAGCCTTATTGTCAATCGGTAAATATTTAGCCAAAAAAAATTCACCACTAGATTGATAAGTATTAATTTTCTCTTCATCATCAAGATTTTTTCACAAATCTTCAAATTTTCAAATTCTTCAAATCTACCTGGTCAAGGGGGTAGTATGTAAAATCTGTAGTAGGCAAGAAACTCACCCAATGTTTTCTTGTGATCATTGCTTTTGTCTCCGTAGTCTATTCAATACAATAACGTTTTGGCCTCGTTTTACAGAGAAGACATCATTCCAGTACAAAGGGAAGAACTGATATGTTCTTTCCTCATGATGAGGCTACTTTTGCTGTCAACGGACCTAAACAAGCACAAGCTGTCAAAGAACTGAGTAGAGATTTCATGGGGCATCAATGGAAGAAAGTTTCACATTCTGGACCATTGGTTCATGGGACTGCCTGGGAAAAGGTTGGCAAAGGGCATGAAAATCCTCCCATGGTTCCAACAAGATCCAACTTATCGACATTATCCGGTTTTTTAGCTAGCAGAACTGTACCGTCTGAAGATCGTCCAGAAAAATCAGGCACTTCACAGCCAGGGCCGACAAAACAAGTAGGCAGGTCTCAAGGATCATTTAGTGGGTTGGTGACAACAGGAAAGCAGGATTACAGGCATAACATGCAGAAGATTGCAGAATCTCCTCAGGAAGGAGCAGGAAAAGGCATTGTTAGGGAATCAAGTCTGGTTAGTTTTTTGACATTTTTCTCTGCTTCAAGTTCATAAATTTTTAGCAATACTGTTTTTAATGCTTCGTAACTGTTTTACTATTTCTCTTTCCATTTTCCATCGTCATGCATCGAACAAGTTTATGAATTTGGCCGCCAACCTTAGTATTTACTGACCTAACACTTCATGTTGTTCAAATTTTGCTCCAGCATGGTCGTCGGCACAAGGGAAACAAGATTTATGTTTCTGGACCGTTACTTCCATCAAACAATGTTGATCAATTGCTCAAAGAGCATGATCAGAAGATCCAGGAATTTGCTCGACGAGCACGACTTGACAAGACAAAACCTGGAAAAATACATGATCAAGCAACTCAACCATCAGAAAATTCGAAGTTCTTCTTGATGGCCAGACCTTGATATATGTTATGTGTAGCAAAATCTAGATCATCTCTAGAGGCATGGCTGAAGAAGTCAGCTAAGCTTATGCCCAGAAAGCTAATTAGCTTGTAATGTTTTATGTACAGTTTCACCTCTTCTCGCATGTCTTCAGCTTTTTGTAAGGTTTAGACGCATAGTCAGTGTCTTTGTAGGCAAAAGTTATTTGAATTCTGGCATTTCACATTCTTATGCTCAAAAGTAGAATGAGAAGATATCGAAATCTTTTTAGAAATTTTTATTAGAGCCCCCGTCTACATTGTTTACATACAAAATTCTGACGCATTTCTTTTTAAGTGTACATTCATTTTCAATTCAGTGTCTTTGTCGCCTGTTGAATATGCCCACAATCGATTCACAATGGTAACAAAGAGATGATGGGAAAGGTTAACACATTTCAAATTATGAGATCATTCAACTAATGCACTCTGCAGTGTCGCTATGCTGTGTACATTAAGATGAAAAAAATATTCTTTTACATAATGCAATTTACCTATCTTCCTACCTCTTTATCCCACTATCAATAAAAGAATGAGTAATTTGTCTCAACATCAATAATATGTTGTAAAGAAGCAGAAAATATTTCTAGAAAAATTAAAGGAATGCGTATATGAAGCGCAATTTGAAGCTCCAATAACTCAATAATAAAATATTTGATCAACATATTGTCACCTGCCCTCTATGATTACATCTGAGGCGGTCAGGGATGCAGAAGAAGAAAAATCCTTGTGAATTTCATTGAACGTTGGGTGTCCTCTACTGCTACCAAAATTCCACTGCGGCCTCATTCCAGTTGTTTCCATTCTCTGACGCAAATTCATCTGCATTGCCTCCTCTTCAGGCTCAGTGAATTCAGTTGGCCCCTCCAACACCTTGACAACTTGCCTCATTGTTGGCCTCACGTTTGCATCAGGATGTGCACACAACAATCCCAGATTAAGCACTCTTACTACCTCCTCATCACTGAAACCTCCCTTATCCTTTAACTGATCATCGAGGGCAGAAAGCAATTCACCTCTTTCTGTTAGCCTCCATAACCAGTCAACTAAGTTTGGTTTCCCTTCTTCAATAGGTCTTCGCCCGCAGACCACCTCTAGAATCAAGATACCAAAGCTAAATACATCCGTTTGAGTTGAAGCTCGCCCTGTTCTAACCACTTCTGGTGCCATGTATCCAGCAGTTCCAATCACTCGAGTTGTAGTAGCTAATTGCCCATGATGGTGCATTCTGGCTAATCCGAAATCCCCCAATCTAGCATTCATATCTTTATCAAGCAAAACATTGCTTGCCTTAATGTCCCTATGCAAGACCTTAGATTCCCATCCTTCATGCAAGTACGCGATCCCAGAAGCCACATCATTCAAAATCTTGATCCTCTCTTCCCAACTCAATGCCATGGTCTCATCACGATCAAAAATCCGTTTGTCCAAGCTTCCATTCTCCATGTAATCATAAATCAAAATCAAGCTTTCTTTTTCTTTCTTACACCAACCTCTCAATCCTACCAAATTTCTGTGCTTCAGCCTGCCTAAACTTGAAACCTCAGCCAAAAATTCTCTCAATCCATGCTCACTGGAGAGAGAGATTCTCTTCAGAGCAACTTCCACTCCAAGCAATTCCCCTTTGTAGACTTTTCCATTCCCTCCAAACCCAATCACATTTTCTTCAGAAAAACCCTTTGTTGCTGCATAAATGTCTTGATAACCAACCCTATGTGGCCAGTACTCCAATTCCCAATCTTCAACATCTTCCTTCTTCCCTTTTTTCCTTTTCCTCCTCTCCCACATTAAATATATCACAACTCCACATCCTATAACCAACACACCACCAACACTAACCCCAAAAATGAAGCCTTTTGATTGAAACACAGAATCTGTTGGAAGCACAAACGACGGCAAATTTGTTGTCACCAGAGCATCACCAATCGAAAAATTTGAATCGCTGAAGCTCCAAGCTAAAATCTTATGACTCTCAACCAACTGTCCAGTTGCTCCAGTAAACCCCACATACATTTCATCCAAAAGAACCTCAGAAAGAATGAGGGACTGACTTATCAAAGGCCTATTAGGCCTCTTTGTGCCTGCCTTAGCCATGGTAACATTAATCCTGGAATTCTTGTAATCAATCCAAACTTGATAATTCTCACCATTATTCAGCTTCAACTCCTTGAACTTATCATCATCTTCACCACTCCAAAACCCTGCAACACTTGCTGCAAAAGACGTGAGCGAGTTCACATCAAGACCGACATGGTTATCATTAATATCGTTGAATTCTTGGTTCTTGAACACATCAAACTCAACAGCAAAAACATGGTTGTCCGGGCTGCCGTCGTTGGTTAAGTTGAAGAGACCAAGGTGCTGAGATGAGCTGGCACCGTCTATGCCAGTAAAAGGGAAGAATACAAAGGCAAAGCCATGGCCAGCTAAGAGATGCTTGTAAGGGGCAATGGAGAAAATGAAGGAGGTGAAGAATGGGAGAGATGCAGATGAATTGGGTTGTTTTGTGGGGATATTTGAGTGGTAGAACGCACGTCCGATGGAGAAAGTGGTACTATTGGTGAGAGAGAGAATATGATTTTCGATCGTGGCATTGCCATATGTACGGAGGTTGGTGGAGTTGAAGTTGGTATTGAAAACGAATTCAAGAGATGATATTGAATTGAAAAGAAGCAGAATTGTAAAGAAGCCAAAAAGAGTTTTGGTAGACATTGGAGAGACAAGATATTTTTGGTTCGAGAAGATGAAGCCGAGACAGTAGTTTAGTTTAACTAAAAGAGAAATGTCTACTTTTGCCAGCTAAGAAAAAAAAAAAAACAGGGTTTAGTTTAGCCCTGGTCTGAAACTGTAAACAATCGGGTACTGGATTTTTTTGAAAGATTCGTTACAAGTTTTGACTTTTAAGGGGTTCATGTACTCTGCTCATCTTTTGATTTTATCCATAATCAAGTTTGTGAAGGAATTTTGGCGCCTGCTATAATTGATTGTGAGACGATGTTAACATTTTGGAATAGAGCAATAAATGATTGTCGACAAACAGCTCAATGACACTGATTTTTGAATTATTAACATTCACACAGCAATCAAGCGGAGGCCACCTTCTAGTCAGCCCATGTGCCATGCACTTCTTTAATCATTCTGGGTCTCGCTGCACCTCGTTCTTTGTTAACTTTTATATTAACAAATAAGATGGTTACAAAGCTTTCACCTCCTCAGGTTGTGGTCCTGTAAGCTGATCCTTTTGTAAACTTTTGCAAGTAAATTATCAGTTAAAAGAAAACTAACGACATTTATTTGTTTGTGAAAGTTAAATATTGATAAATTAATAAGTTTTAATATTAAAATTAATAGGTCTTATTTGTGAGTGTAGGAGATCATAACAAAAAGATCTCATCAATGTATCAATATATTAAATATAGATTGTGACCATTAAATTTTAAGAATTGGTCTATTTTTTAAACAACTCTTTAATTTCGTTTTTTTTTTCTTTCATTTTTTATTCTCCTATCTAGTTTGTGTAGACATGGGGTTTGGAATCATGTACATGCATACGGGTCACACACGGTGAGATAAATAAATGCGTGTTTGAATTTTTCGTCAAAAAAAGAAAAAGAAAAAAAGAAGCAATGGTCAAATATGTGCTATAAATTATTGATTGTTATGATGTGAACAGACCTTTGAAACTATACAATTTGGCTGCAAAAGTCGATTTCTCGATTTGTGAAGTCACCGACTATTTTTTTTGTGTAGCCTTTTTCTGGGTACTTTCTGCCTTCTCAGTTCTCATTGACATTTCATAACATTCTTCAGGGTCAAGCTTAATCCATCTCTTTTTAGAGCTCATAGCAAAAAATGAAGACAGTCAAACACCCTTCCTTTCACATTACTCATATCATCATGGAAAATGTCTATATGCATATGATACATTATGTTAAATGACGATTTAATTTTAATATAAAAGCAACTTTTGCCATGAAATAATATTAGTTGACTTATCATAAATTAGGAAACGGAAAAATCCAAGAAGAGATATTCTCCTCCTGATTTTCTCTTAAAATAGAACAAAGGAAACAGAAACAAACGAGAGGGTCCATATAGTCTTGCTAAAAGGACTCAAGTACATACTTAGTACACCAAACTGTTATGGAAAGTTGACCCAGTTCAGGTTCACTTTATTTGCGGCTTTGCGAGTGTATAGTTAGAAAAAGATTTAGAGTTCTTGAGTAGCTCTCTTCCGGAAAAGTTATGAGCGAATCCGTCCATGCCAGGCCCAATATTGAAATCCAAGGCCAGATTAAAAGGTTTAGGACCGAGCTTGGGCTGCCCCATAATTTTGGAAAAGGGCTAACTATAACGACCTCCCTCAAGATTGAGGAAACTATAAATTTATCAAAGGTTTCAAAACACTATTACAATATTGCTTAGGAAAGTATAAATTTATCTCGACAGATGTAAAAGCGTAAAAAAAAAAAAAAAAAACTAAAGATGATCCTTTTAGTTCAAATTGGTAGAATATGCCGAGAAGGATGTATAACAATGTTTTTCTTCTTTTGGTGGACGTAAGTTGACTTTGAATTTGCTTATGCTCAATGCTGAATTGTTAGATAAAGCATTAAGTTTGGGTAAATGGACCTTCCAATAAGAATTTCCACTGAAAAAAGACATTCAGATCAGAAGAAGGTCAGCCTCACGTCCACCCAAGTACAACAAACGCAACCAATATTAGAAGGTCAATGCAAGCGCTCAGCTTTTATATATCATGGAGTTGCAATTCAACCTAAACTTAGTGGGTAATCAAGTTGATTTCTGTTGCTAATGGAATATCTCACCACAGATACTCGTCCATGTCTGCTCTTTTAGTAACCATGAACGGTGGTTTTATATCGTTTTATGTTTTATCCCATTTTAGTGGCCGTGATGGATTGACTAATGAACTCATGAAACTTTGACCACTATTACAGAACTTTCATTTGCTTTTCGACTATAATAAAACTCACATTAGAAGCAAGAAGCCTCACTATTCTGGAAAAGCGTAGGGGTCATCACCAAAGTTGAGACAAGGAAATATGTAAGTCTTTTAGTATTCGATAAAGAAGAAAATCTACCAGTAAGATTAACTGCATGTGCGTTCCATCAATCAGAGAGCGCTGTATACGCTAGGATAAAATATTTATTAGATGGTTACGTTGCCAGGATAACTTTCTTCAAGTGGCTAGCAGTTGCTTACAAGGGTTGGATAGCTAGCTTGATGTTCACAATTTTATATATATATTTATTTACTTTTTTATGAGAAAGAATGGACATCAAATTGAAAGTTTATTGCTTTTTCATATATTAAAATTTTTCTTTGGAAAAGCATGGTTAGAAAAATTATTGTTTGTCCGAGTTGGCTCAAGAAAGAGAATACTTTGGACAATGGAAAGGTGCTGTGATACGACTTGTATTTGGACTTTTAGTCTTTCCCTGATAGCTAGGTGTCGGTTAAGGGTCTTTCTTTTATGAGAGTGTACACCGGATTCAATAGTAACTTTGTCATTGTTCTTTGCTTTAGAATCTCAGCTTATTCTGAATGGATGTGGACAAACTTTTTAACTTGTGTTATTGTTTCGTTACAAGGGGAGTTTGTATATGGTAATCAGTAATCAATCTTGGCCGTTTGGGTGCATTTTCACAGTGTGGTAATGTAAGCCTCCTTCTTTCGTAGATGAGAGCAAATTTATCTCAGGTTAAGTATCTTGGTTTTAGCAGGGAACAAAACGTGCATGGCTGAGCGTTGGTACTCGATTTAGCTTTATAAAGTTTCTAAGATGTGGATGTACGCATTAAGTTAGGGGGTGAAGCAATGAACTTTCCAGGTCTTATTTTATTCGAGTCTGCGGTTTTGTTTCACAGTGCAATCATAAACCTTAATCTCTCTTTTCTCTTTTTCTTCAAATAAAAGCATGTGGAACTCAACATAAAACGATTTTCCTTCATATAATGAATACATTGGTGAAATTGACGCACCAACAAGTTGTTCCTTTGAAATTAATGCGGCAATATTCACATCACAACATACCACTTAGATCTCAATTTGACATTAGGACATAAAGAAAATGCAGCGGATCAATCATGGGATGGATGTTAATCAGACGCACAAATATAACATCCCATAAATTTGGTACAATACATACTCAGCGACTGCATCCAAGATTTTTTCTAAGATATAAAATCTCACACAATACGATCTCGACTTAGCCTTTGCAATCGGTATCTTCGCTAAGAAAGAATTAATATTCCATATATTGATAAACTAAAAGCATTGAAAATTCTTCATTTCAGAGGCAGTCTAGTGATCTAAATAACTTCAATTCTTTTGCTTTAAATCTGTCAAAACAGTACCTTGGAAGAAGTTTGATGAATTGTGTCTTTTTTTTCTATCAATTATTAAATTAAATTCTTAGTTTAACCAGTAATGTTGCACCAACACGTTTAGCATCCAATTTAGACCATGTCTCCATCTCATAGGCTGTTTGGCTGTTTCGTAGTGGTTTCTTCAGACTTCTTTGTCAATTGTCATGCACAGTTTTACTCTCTCTCATCCTGGATTCTTATCTTTTCTCTTACTTTATTGGAAACACTGTTCCCTTTGTAATAAATTATATTTCTATCCGTAATGGTTATCATCTTTGATAATCATTTTATGGGGCTTGATATTGACAAACCAGCCTACCTTCCAATCATCAACAGGTTCATAGCTTCAGGTTGTAGTGTAAATGGGACGCTTCAGCATTGATTCATTTTAGTGCTTGGTAGTTGGTTTTCAGACTGCGATGTTTAGTTTGTCGTAGACATGTTCATCATATGCAATGTCATCATCTCCTTCCTCCCAATCTGAATTATTATCCTCAATGATAATCCAGCTTCTAATTATAGATATATTGTTGGCCATCTCTCAGAATTTGCAGAAAAGTTTATCAATCTACTAAAAAAGGTCTTTTTTTTTCTAGGCTCAGACTTGTGTTCAAGCTGCTTTGTTATGTAATCATATGCTTCTCAAATTCTTATCTGAAAACAATAGTATAGTGTGATGAAAGCCGTTAGTTTTGCTTGGTACGTTTTTGGTAGTCGAATATTAAAATTTAAATGTTGGGAGAATTCAATTATATTTATATGAGACTAAATTTTAAAACATGGGTGTGTAACATGAAATGCACAGAGAAACTGACTCTTGCTGGTAAATTTTAAGAAAATTAAGAAATTCCTTCCAGGCTTTACCATATATATTCTCCAAGAATGTTCTAAGTGGGCGATATACCAATTTTCAGTTTCTGCATTCTTTTGTACCTTTTATAACTAATAAGACATTTACTCACTTTAAAAAAAAAGAAAAAAAAGAAAGGCAAGATGTCCTTAAAGAGAACTAGCTTGTAGAAAGCAGACAAAGCTACAATATAGAACTATGAGCTTCAGGGGATGGGCATTTTCCCTTTTGTTGCTTTCTATGCAACCTTACATCATTTTAAGGACAGCTATTGGTTTTACTTAGAAACAGAAATGTATTGAGGAATCTCCAACAATTCACACGCTGAGTAAAGCGAAGAATTCTTGCGACCGTTTCTAAGTTACCCTAACCGCTATATCATACTAGTTTGGTCATTGTCTTTGGAGTCATGCGTGCACTTTCAACTTACCAAGCATCATTCTTTTACAAATAATTACACCTCTGAGAGCTCAGTGATTGTCTTCTTTACAGCTTAGCAGGACCTTTTTATCTTTCTCTTGGATTAAGGATAGAATTGAAAATGACTATATTCTATTTGGCTAAGGAAAGCGAAAGCAAAAAAGGTGGATTTCCCGAGTGTTCCACTACAAGCTACTCCTATATGACATCATTTACTTGGCTGCAAAAAGTTTACTTCAAACAAATTTTTTAATGAACCATTTGGTCTTAGCTTTTACACTTTTGTATTGCTGGATCATACCAGAAAGATTCTCTGGTTATCACTTGTTTCTTTGTGAGGTCATTTAGCTGTTTTTTTAACCCAAATTGATCGGGAAAGTATATCCTTCAAGTCCAGAGCGATATATTAGCTTTCAGCTTCTGACAAAATTACAGCTAGGATCAGCAGTTTTGCATTTACTCTTCTAAACTTGAATCTGTTCATCCTGTCCGCTATTTATATATATAGTAGTTTAAAAGTTAACGTTCATGATATATCAAATACTTTAAAATTTTCAGCCAATTAATACTACTGGCCATCCTGCTCAGTATAATTGAATATTACTCCATATATTTTCCAGTTATCTACATGTCTGCTTTAAATAAGACGTGTATTCCACATTATTATATGCTTATATACTGCCAATCATTACCGTAAACAAATAATAAAAAAAGAAAATAAATACACAGAATTTATAAGCTCATAATTCACAAATATGTGAGGACGAATGGAATTATGTGTCTTAGTCAAACAGCTTCTGATATGTATAGATGATTATACCTACCGCAATGAAGCAATCACTTTTCAGGTATTGTCATTCCAATTCAGACTCAGTACAAAGTATCCACTAAAAGGTCGTAAAGTGTATGATTCCATACATTCCTTCCTGGCCTCTTTTCATTGGTCCAGGACAAGGGTAATCACCCCCTTGCTTGCTTGAAGGCAAACATGCTAGGAACAACTGATATCCATATTCAAATATACTTTTGGAAAAATGGAGGAAAAGTGAACAAAAGGAAGAAGAAAAGTGTGGAAAGGGAACAGTTTGAGTCTCTGATTAAAAAATTCTTAACACTTTTACGAGCATCAAGTATAAAATATTCTAAAAGCATTTTTCCAATCTATCAAGGATATCCTCTCATGGGATTATCTCAAGATCCAATATTCTCATAACAAATCATAGTCTATGTATGTGATTTTTCCTGTATCAAAATATTAAGTTTTTATATCTTCATGATGATCTTTAGAACTTCTAAAGGTCAGTAGTTCAGGATGACTAAGCATAAAACTAAAATTTTCTCTAGATTACTTCTTGTGGTGGAAATTAATTCATTGGGGAACACATGTCATTGTTCTCAAACTTATTACTTTATTGAACCAGTGATCTCGACTCATTCCTACTACATATATTTAGCTTCGGAAATAGTATATATTATGACATGTTGCATATAATTGAGTTACTAGTTGCCCAGAAAAATAATTTTTTTATGTGTTCTTATGATCATTTACAGATTCATATTTATCTTGAAAAGTCAGAACCAGATTAATTAATTATATATCTCCGATTTATATTATACAGGAGTTAAGAACATTTGAGCTAATTCATTCTCTGAAACAATAGGCAATTTTTATCTTTTCTGACCAACTTCTGAAGGGGTGAGGTTCAAAATTTTTAGGCTTCCTGATTTACTCAAAATCTTTGATGGATAACAAATGGTTGCAATTTGCAAATGTTTCTTTCACTAAAAAAAATGAGAAGAGAACAAACCTACCAAAGAACCAGGAATCTTAGGGTTTCTCACATGTATGCCGTAATGCCACGTGCATATGAAGGTTTGTGCGAATATACTTGGAAGGATGTAGGATGTTAACATCAATCATAATCATTGTGTCAAGCTTTACCCACAATATAGAATTTATCATTATCATTATTTTTTTTTCTTTAGTCAAAAAGCTCCATTATAATACGCGCCATTTTGCAACATGATTTTCCCGCGTTTTCTTTTAGGCAAATGAAGGCTATTAAGCTACGACAAAGTTTTCTTTTTGTTGAATTCATAAAATGGATATTACAACGCAAGACACTACTTCTCCTAAATTATTTTAAAGGAAGTGATTGAAAAATAGATTGAGCAAAGAAAATTTAGATATTATAGTCCATGCTTGACAAATCAACGGATAAATAGTATTTTTGTTGCTTTTAAATGTTATAAACCGATAGACAGACATATCTCGAGAATTAAAAATTGATAAATTTTAAGTTGAATGTTAGAGTCGATAATAGAATAGATCATGTCAATTTTTCAAACTTGAAGTATGATATCACATTTTTAACCTCTAATTTGGTTCATTTTTTATTTTTAATTATTTACACCGGTAGTAACCGCAAGAAATAATTATAATAACAAACCAAGGGCGACTTTAATATTTGTATAATGTTTCCTTAGCCGAATTAACTATCACTCGAAACCAATCAACAATAAGCTATTGTGGATTGAAAACTAAGTTACAGAATTAGCAATGTATATCCTTGAAAACTTTGGAAACTAAGTAACAGTGATGATGATTTGGTTGAGCATGAGTCAGTGCTGCAGAATAGGAGGAAGCTCTGATTGGAGCAATTTGACTATGGTGGAATGTGAGTCAGTTTTAAGTTTATCTGCTTCGTAATAAGTTGTAAATTACCATGAATTTTGAGGCTTGATAGGTAGCAACAAATCTTAAAATTTTAAATTAGTTTTCAAAATCTATTTCTGGATCATGAATCAAACACTGTTTGTTCTGTAGAGTATTTGATAAAATATCTTAAAAATATGAGCTCTCAAAGTCACAACATATACCTAAAAGCAATGGACAAAAATCTTACCAACCAAGGGCAAGAAAACCACCCCAGCCCATTGGAATGTTTCTAAAACACGAACAGATGCAGTCCGCATTGTTTTTTCTTTACAGCTTAAAATAGAGAAAATCTAGAATACCACTAAGAAATCATATCAGATAAGAACTTAATGTAGATATTAATATGTGTTACACTTTAAACACAAAAGGGCTTTCAAGTTTGACAATGCTATCACAGTGGAATGATTATTACCATATCAAAATTTTTGAATGTTATACCATAAATTCGAGCTTTTAATCTAACATGAAGCATTTCAAATATTTATTTGAAATCATGTATTTAAATGATGTAATATTAATTTATGAGTGATGCTATTGGGACTTAATTTTTTTTTTACTTAATTTCACATATCCCTCGATAGCGATTGATTTATTATAATCCATACGTAGGAAAGATAAGTTAAAAAATAGTTTTTTTTTATTATGAGAACTCAATAACTCTTTTTATCGTTAGATTAAAAAAATACATAGTTATCAAAGTGTGTGAGATTAAGTTAAAAAAATTAAGTCTCAATAGTTTAAGCCTTAATCTATTTATTTGATAATTATCGATTAATTTTATTTTATTTAATATAAAAATTTAGGATAAATAGTATTATTAGAATATAATTAGAAATTCATAACAAGAAGAAATAGTTTCCAATTATCCACAAGGAAATCATTTAACAAACAGAGAACTGAACTTTGGAGTACACTTCATCTCTCACCTGCAATATGCCAACTAGAACTCGAACTCGAACTGCTACTTTTGTTAGGGACAGCACGAACGGGTCCCACTCAACTCGATAAGTGTACCCATCCACATCCGAAGATAAGATCATGTATCCTCCGTACCCACACTCGCCACGTGGAAGTTTCTGGTCCGATTGATTTCACTATAGTTGACCCCACAACACCACAGTATATTATAATCATATGATATATATTATAAAAAAAGAATAAATAGAAAAATATGATATATATTATAAAAAGAATAAAAATGATGATTCAGGAATACTCTTTTTGATTTCTATATATAATCATATGATATATATTATAAAAAAAGAATAAATAGAAAAATATGTCTAACAATAGAATATTTCAAGTATATCCAAACTTGTTTTACAACAGATGGATTATCGGTCAACCTGACGTGGAACCAGCTGGAACAGAGTAAAATGCTTAGCTGACATCCAATGATCAGGTTCCACGTCATCGTTAGCGGAGCTTTATGTTCTCGTTCGCGGCGGCTCGTTCATCCAACTTGGACAGGTGGGTCCAACGTAGGACCGAAATCTGATTATAAATCTGGAAACTGGCACTCCAAGATGCCAAAGCCATCGAGAGCACGTGGATTAGGTTTGCGAAGGAAGATACCAAAAAAAGAAAAAATCAATGGCTAAGAGCCTGGTAAGCCGACAAGTTTCGGAGGATATTGCAAGATTTCTCGAGGGAACGGCGAATTTCGCCGATGTTATATTCGGGTTTCCGGAAGAAAGCAATGAGTCGTCGAATGAAAATTTACGTGAATACGAGGAGGAAGTTGAGGAAAACGTTGAAGAAAACAAGGCCTTTTGGGAGTCACAGGACCAGCTTCTCGAGGTAAATTATCGTGTAAATTAAAGCAACGTTTGTCTTTGGCATTTACCAATTATTTGTTGGTGAATTAACAAGTTTTGTTGATTTTCTAGGCAACGATAACTAGGACAACTTCGCTTGAATCAAAACTTCGACGGGCTACAAAAGAGGCTTTGAAGGAGATAAATATGGTAGGGATAGAATGTAGGTGCCGGACGCCGGTGTCTGAAGATTGCCGGAATTGTTTGCAGAGAGAAATTTCGGTTAGGCTTCAGAATGCCGGGTACAATTGCGCCATTTGCAAGTCTAAATGGAAGAGCTCGCACGAAACCCCATCAGGTAATTGAACATTCATTGATTATTAGTAAACTTATAGACGAGACACAAAAAGAAAGGGTTTGCAAATATGACCGAGGTTGATTGTTTTTCCAGGGCAACACACTTATTTGGAGGTGGTGGAGAAATTGAGTTCAAAGAAAGGAAATGTAAGGGTGATAATTGAGTTGAATTTCCGAGGTGAATTCGAGATGGCGAGAGCAAGTGAAGAGTACAACCGGTTGATCACACGCCTGCCGGAAGTGTTTGTTGGGAAAACTGAGAGATTAAGAGCCTTGATTAAAATATTGTGCCAAGCGGCCAAGAAGTGTACGAAGGAGAAGAAAATGCACTTGGCTCCATGGAGGAAGCAGAGGTACATGCAAGCAAAGTGGCTTGGAACATGCGAGAAAACAGCAGCGGCAACACTGCCTCTTGTATGGTCAGACAGCAGCCAGCCAAAGCCTAAAGCTTCTATGTTAACATTTGATTTGTTGGAGAATATGTCTGGCTTGCGCTGTACTGCGGTCGAAGTTTTGTGAACGAGAGACCGAAAATTCTTGTTTTGTTTTCCACGGCTTGAGTTTTGACCCTTGCGTTGTGCTATAGGCCCTCGGTAAATGAGCCCATCAATAAAGTTTGTTCAGTGAATACTTCGAAACCTTTTGCGCTGTGAAACTGGGTGATGAACAGTTAATTCTAGTGATGTACAGAGCAGATTAAAGGCCCATCTGTTATAGGCTCGTAGAGCAACGTCCGGTAACATTTAACATATAAGCATATTCTAAAGTTCTGTAATTGTGAGATTGGAATGCAGGCTGCTGTAATTCATAACCACCAATGTAGACTGCATTTGGCATGCGAGATCGGGATAGATAGTATGATTATAGGGATATTTACTCTTGACGCTCCAATAAATTTCAAGGAAATACTTAAACTTATATTCATATTAAATTAATATTTACTTTCTAAAAATTAATATTTTTGCTCAAAAAACTAACACTTACTCTATAAGTATTAGTTTTTAGGATGTAAGTATTAGTTTAGCATAAGTGTGAATTTAAATATTTTTTTCAAAATTTATCTAAGAGATCAACGTAAATATCCCTAGGATTATACGATAAACTTAGATTGCTTGCAACTATAATTTCACCTTCATTAATATTTTTTAAATATTTTGATTTTAACTCATTTTTCTGAAGTTATTTTGGCCAAGATTGTTGAAAGAGACATTTGTGTTTAAGAGTTACAGTTATGATAAAATCTTGGTTTATTTAATCATAAGGGACTCCCAAGCACACTAATTCTCCTGAAATAGATAAGTGAGGGTTTGTTATTCAATAGTATAACATGACTTATAAATCTGTGTCAACCAATAATAACATCCATAAATCGATATTTATGATATCATCTAGATATATTCATAATAATTTTTTTTTTTAAACGAATGAAATAGGTTAGAAAAAAATACCCATTTCAGCAAATAGCAATGGAAACAACTGTTCTGAAATTATTATTCCAGGAATAATCCAATCCTACCTCATTCTTCCATTTACGAGACAGTCCATCGTGCGATAGTTGGGAATCTTTTTTTCACTTTCTAAACTAGTTTTTGGGCCTTGTTGGACGTTGAAACTTGGGCCTTTGATTTTTACCATACACTTATAAACTTTAACTCAGTTAGGCTAGGCGACATTAGAATAATCACACGCCATTTTCAGCTTTACTTCCATAAACTCCATCTGAAGTAATCGTTCCATAACCATCTGAAGTACTTCTCTGAAAAAGTTAGACCATTCGTGCTTGAGCAGGTTGTTGCAGGGCACCAGAAATTCATATATCTTTGATGAGAGTATTAGAAGCAATCCATCTGCATGCCATACGGAGTTGCATTCACATCCTACACTCCAGCAAGCTCTCAGAAAATATCTCTGCATATTATTCCGTATTGGGTTTAAATGCTCGTTTTCATAATGCTTAATTTGTTCAATGTAATGAAGACCATGCCCATCTTGCAAAATAACTTCAATTTATAAAAATCTTGAAACAACATTTCAAGAAGTTACTATTATTTTCCCCCAAATTCAGTCATCAATTAATTTATATGAACACTGTACTTGCGCAGTTTGTGAAATAAAACTTGTATTAGATGCTTCAACTTCTGTTTAGAAGTTGACAAAGATGGTATAAGGGGAACAGACATACTTGTTTTTTCCACATCTATTTCCCACGGAGAACCAACCAAAACAGGGGAATCCTGATTCTAAAGAATCATCTTAATTTAATTACTGGAAGATGACTCGGTCTTTAAATTCTGGAAAATTTGAAAAACTATCAAGAGTATTGGACGGGGAATTTCCTTTTCCGAATCTTAAAAAAGAAAGAATATTTTCCCAGTTTCAGTATGAACAATTTTTAGGATTAAGAAGCAATCAAATTGGAATTCCTTCCTCATCAATCTTGTTCAAGTTCAACAGTCAACATTATTTTTTGTCCTTGCATTGCTCTGCAACAATCAAACTTTAACCAAAGCCAATTACGTAGTGGTCACACCAACACCAACTTGAACCATATTTGGGGAGGTCAGATCATTTGGAAAGTTGATAACAATATCCAATTTCATAGTCATTGCTTTATGCGTCTCTCATTCTTTGTAATATTCATATAAATTTTAAAAATAAAGTTTTGGGTAACCACTAATCGATCACAGACTTGTTAGTCATGGATTCATTATTTTTACCCAACACGCGACCCATTTCTTCTTCGCTATGAGTAAAAGCTTTTTGTAACATATAATATAAAATACATAATACTCGGTGATGTATATCTATGTTAATTTTCGTTGTAGTGTAGTCTTTCAAGACTTGACTCGTAGTGGAAGAAAAACTCTCCATGTATGTGATCCACAACTACCCAATTGATCTTATCTTCAATCTCTCATTAAATAATCCTGTAACTATATGAGATCAGCATGAGCTATACTGTTGCAATACTTTAGTCATATTTTAAAATTAAAAGTGAGATGGTGCTTGTTTTCAATAAGTAGTACACAGCATAGTCGATGTATATACCATACTTAATTATCCTGTTCTATCCAATAAAGCAAGTAAGTTGGAAAGTTTCAACCGTTTATCTTTAGTAGTAAAACAAGTTTTTCTTTTGTGAAAATAAATAGGGAAAACATGTGCTTAAATTGAAGATCTAAGAACCAAATTATAGTTATCTGTTACAAAAAAAGTAACCACTGTAACTAGATCACGTCAAGTTCTTAATATGAACAAATCGAACCGCAGTTTTAAACTTTTTTTTTTTGCTTTTAACCTTTAATTAGTCTAAATAATTATCCGGCGCGTGACATGACTTCTCCCTGTTTACACTTACACGTAACTTCGGCGAAGAAAGTCCAATTAGTCTCGTGCATAGATTAATGAATGAGGACAAGGGACGCGGCCTCATTAACCCTACTGTTTGTGTTTGGTCATGCAATAAATTTCGAGGAAACGAAGAAAAAGGCTCATGTTGAATAAGGTGTGGTGAGTGGTTTGTAGGGTTGTGTTGTGGTGGTCAAGACTCGTTCCATCATCAAAGTAGTGTAGACAAAAATGGAACGACCTCATCAAAGTCCAGAGTCAATTAGGTGGTCATGTGTGTGTGGAGCCGAAATTTGTACAGTGTTTTCCCATCTATAAGTTAAACTCGCAAAGGTCAAAGCTACTACTTCATTTGGGACCCGGCGCGTGCCCCATCTTTAGCTCACTTTGTCCCGAGGAGCCGTCCCGGAATCGATTGATAAAAAAGTAATTAAGAAAGGAAATAATTCATGTGAGAAACAGATCACTCGAGGCCATTAGTCTCATCAATCGCTATCTTTATAGGCCACGTTGATTCGATGAAAATGAAGCTGATTATTGTTGATTTGGTTTCTTGCGAGCTTACCTTAAGACTTAAAAGAATACGCATCTAGATCAGGGCTCCAGCTGCTTGCATGGCCTTTCTTCACACCGTTAAAATATTGAGATTTTTGACCTAACCAAACTGCTAATGATCTTGTATATCTAGTTTAAGATTCTTCTTGATATGGCACAAATGGCCCCAATACCACCTCTTTCTTTTGTTATGACTTCCTTTTCTCTCTTTTTTTTTGTTTTCAATCCATTTCTTTGATGTTTTCACCAAATAGTGATGTATTATTCGTACTTCTCATATTTATTATTTAATTGATCAATGGTTTGAGATCACTCCTATTTTGATGGCTTTGTATTTTCACATGGCATTTTAAGCTGCCAAGCAAAACCGACGGCTGAGGAACAGACAAGCTGAATTATGTAAAGCATCATTTTCCCTAAACTCTGTAGATTATGATCACATGAGGAAAAGTGCTTTCAAAGATATAAATGATAAAAGGAATAAAGGGATCGTGTTGTTCTTTGTTTGAGAAACTTCCCTCTATTTTAAGCAATAGAAAAATAGATTAATTTTTATTTTGATATTATATTTTTCTAATTTCCCGAGAGAGGTAGGTGATAGTTTCTCAAAATCTAAGGAGAGGTTAGCGATTTTTTTCTCCAAACTTAATGCGAGATAAGGTAAGTTTCCCATTAATTTGTTTGTCATTTTAAGTCAAGATTTTAGATTAAAAAATATTGAGCCATACATCTATCTATAAGGATAGTGTTGCATATAACTTTTACTTTTGGAGACAACTTAATGTTCGGGCAACGAGGTTGGGGGGGCGCCATTGATTCCTTCTTATTTTAATGCTAATCCAGAATCGTCATATATATATATATCTATTGATATTAATGTAGATGGCAAGTCAACAATTAATATTTTTTCCGATACATTGAATTTAAGTGCAATTTTCTTTTCAATAATCATGGAGGTATGTAACAATCAACAAGATGCTCGGTTGCCCTGATTAAATATTTGAGAGAACTTGAAAATTAAAGAGCTTAAGGAAACTGAGCGGTGTGGTGAAATTGTATTTATAGATTTTTAATAGACAATAATGCTTTTATGTAATGATGAAATTCGCTTGAATCGAAATTCTTGGACAAAAGAAAAAGAGAAATTGCAACTTTAATTATAAAGGAAGAAATAAATATATTCCGGTATAGCAACTTTATTATCTTGAGTTTACTATTAATCGTCTCTGTTTGATCCGAATAGAATATCTTTTGACCCCAAAGCTGTGGTGTAAAAAGAAAAAGGAGAGAGAGATCCGAGTACTTTCCACGAAAAAGATTGAAAAAACATACGTGTAAATATTGCAGCAAGATTCCATATTGATGGCTGATGAGTGATTAGTGATGAGTGATGAGTGAAAGCTGACGTCTCAACAATGACGAAGGCCCTGAGGGCCCTAATTGGTAATGCCATTTTATAATGGCTTGTCTTGTACTACTTTTGCTGTATGTGTATATATCTATTTATATGCATAACTCTTTCGATATCAGCTGGCCATACGCAGAAACCGTAGCTCATCTTCACATTTGAATTGAAGTCAGTAATGGGATATCGCGTACAGAACTTGGAGAAGGAAGGAATGATGGAGAGGAAACCATCTTCTTCAGGAAAGGTTGAGAGGAAGATCATTGAGAAGAATAGGAGAAATCAGATGAAAAATCTCTACTCACAACTCAATTCTCTTCTTCCTAGTCAAAGCTCCAAGGTTCGTTTGTACGTTTAGAATACTGCTATCTTAGATATACAATTTCATGTGTAATGGTCTACTTATTGAACAATCATGTGATGTGGCTAGCAGGAAGCATTGTCACTGCCTGATCAGATAGATGGAGCTGTGAATTACATAAAGAGTCTAGAGAGAAAGTTGCAGAAAAGCAAGGAGAAGAAGGAAAGCTTAATGGGGAGAAAGAGAGCTTACGCATGCACAAATAGTCCTCCAACAATGGCAACAAGCTCAAAACCCCCCAAAATCGAGATTCATGAAATGGGTTCTAGACTAGAAGTGGCTTTGACAACTGGAATAGATAACCAGTTCATATTTTATGAGGTTATCCGCATTCTTGAAGAAGACGGTGCAGAGGTTGTAAATGCCAATTTTTCAACCGCTGGAAATACAATTTTCCAAGTAATTCAAGCCGAGGTATACTTTTGATCTCAATTCATAAAATTTTGTCTTGCTCTCATATTAATTATTTAGACATAAAAGTTGACATCTTGTGCCTTTCTTTTTGTGCAGATTGGAAATACAATGTTCAGTTTTCGAGCTGAAAAAATAACTGAGAGACTAAACCAGTTTGTACTTGGATCCACTAGCGAACTAGAGTTACAATCACCGGAATTATGGGATTGTGATATCGACCCAGAATGTTGGGACTTCTAAATTATCCTGCAAATTCATATGTAACTCCAAATTTTAGATAGAAGTATGACTAGCTAGCCCTGGAAATTTCTCAGGAACCAATCCTGATTTCCTTGAGTGAACAATGCTAGCTCTCTCTTTGATAATAATTAATTTAGCTAGTTAGCATGCAGATGTTTCTCTTCTTTTCTCATGCACCTGTAACTGATGTTGAGATATATGACCAATCAATATGTTCATAAAATAAAATACTAGTTTTGGGATCCAGCTGTTAAATTTTTTATCAACATAATGTGTTTGTGGTGATCAATACTTGATGAACTCGTCGGTGGCTCCACCACCGGGGCACCGTCATAGAGACGAGAAAGTCTTTACTGGTGTAGAATTAATGAGCAGAGTACTACGGCCAAGAAAAACTAAATTTCGACATGAAATGACATTGATGGATGGACGTACAGATATTTTTTTTCAATCCCAACAACTGCTTTTTTGGGACATGAACCTAACTAAATAACAACCACATAATATCATTGTTTATATCTAAATATCACTGTCTTTGTCCTTAGATTTTTTGTTTGTGATAAAGCGAAATTAAATAAGTGGAGATGCTTTAAGATTCAGAAGACACAAAGGAAAAATACCTAACATTGTTTTTCTGGAGTCTCACATTAGTGTATCAACAAATTCAATTCAGCATATATACTTGGTACAGTTGATCCCTCTAGCAGTCTAGCTAGCAGATTCCAACTCCTTGAACTCTCTAGTCGCTTTGGCTTTTCTAGATATTAGTTTGGTTTATTTCTCCGAACTTAATTAACATTTGAATCACCCTTCTGGAAATACATCAGGAGATTTAAAATCACAGAGAGATACAAATATATTAACAAAACATAACAAATCTTCTAAATAATCAATAGCTCCATAATCAGTGGTTAATTGAAAGGGATTAATTCTCCATCAAGCCTAAAAACTGAGCAATTAATTTATTGTGAACTTTGTAAAAATTAAAATGTTGTAAGAACTGTAATTTACTATTGCACCTAGATAAATGAGCAAACCATACACTATACATTTTTATTGGCTCCCAATTTTATTTCAATTGAAGGTCAATTTTTAGTATGATTAATTGCTTGATTTGCGTCTAACTTCTTATTCACGGTTAATATTTTATGTTTTCATAACGATATCATTCTGAAACGCGTTGTTTCTTGAAAAAAATAAAATAAAATATTAATCATGAATATTTCTCGAGAAAAGACATTTGAAAACAATATTTAATTTAATTATCTTATAATCAATCTCTTAGAATTTGTGTTACATGAAAAACTTCTATAATTGCTGCAACATTGACTATTAAACAAATTATATCTCATATAAAATTACCCACTTTTGAATTTGTTAGTAAGATGAGTGTGAAGCAACTTAGAGACATTAAGGAGGAAAAATAAGAGCATTATTAAATTAATTTATCATTCTTCATTATACTAATTCTTGAATTAGTGTATGAAAATATAGTTTGTTAGTACGGTCCAAAATTATGAAGTGATTGCATTTCCACAAATTGAAGGTAAAATGGCATATGCAAATTTAAATCTTGAGAACAAAAAATGATGACTGCCTGGATGGATGTCTTGGCAAAGATATAAAAGTAGCTAAATTAAAAGTGTTAATGAGTAGTTTTAAATAGCCTACAATGAAACAATAGTAGTTAGGTTGTTCAAATTTTTTTTATAAATTTTGAGACATTTTCCAAGGTTTGATTTTTTTAATAAATTTTGCAGTAGTTGAGTCTTGAGTGGACAATGGGCAAAGTGAACTTGGGCTGACTGGACCTAACCTAATTATAGACTAAAGGATTATTACTAGATACACCTTAAATAGCTTCTAAGCGTACCAGCCCTTAAGCCTATTTAGTTGGTTCGACTCTTTAAGAATATGACTCCATTTGGAAATCTTGGGGCTGTATTTATAGCAATCTAAATTCGACTCTTTAAAGGAGGAGATTCTGGTCCAATAGGTCTTGTTAAATACAAACTAATTAATATGTGATTCTTGTGTCAATTTGATTAACTTTTGGAACAAAAGATAGAGAAATGGTAAAAATTTTCTCAAGAACAAATAAATTATAAGACAATCACAATTTGTTTTAATTTAAAAAGCTATTGATTCTAGTGGAAGCAGCAGGAAACCATTATGTGTAAGAGGCCAAAACATACAAATCAAAACAATCTACTAATAATTCATTGAATCTCGCAAGACTATCGAATAATTACTCTTCGTAGTTATATAATTCAACCTAGATAAAGAGACTTCTCATTCAAAATAGTTAAAAACCATTATTATAATGTCAATATCGTGCTTAAATATTCAAAACTTAATCAAAAGGAATTAAAAAAGCAAATCCTCATAAAATAAAATATCGAACTTTCTCATTTTTAGGACGTTTTGATTTATTAACATAATTAAAAACTAGAAAGTAAAACAAATCCAACACCATGAACAATAATAAAAATCCGAAAGCAAACGAGAAAGTTACTAAATAAACAAAACTTTCTGAAGTCGTGAAACGTGGTTTTGAAGGCCTAAAAGATGAAATTTGGCCAAAAAAAGGTGAGACCTATAAAACAACAAAAATCCACAAAAAAATTCCAAAAGCTAACCATTATGTAAATAGTATTTGCCTTCCTGAAGCCTCTTCTTGTGCTTTGTTTTGGACAAGGATTCATCTGTAATCTGGTCTGCATCACTTAGAAATTAATTAAAAGAGTATTATTGGGAAAGTTTTCTGTTCTTTCAATTATCTCCTAATCGCTGTATTAAACTTCCTAATCTCGACTTTCTGTCCTTTCAAGGCGATTGTAGTGTGGATGAAGTTGTGAACGTACCTTTCTATCATCATAAGAACTACTGGAACTCATGATGCAAACTACGTACCACTTTTTTGGTGAGTTTCTGAGAAATAATTAATTCCTCTTGCTTTAACTTTTCAATAAGCTCTTTTGCCTCTTCAATTCTGGATTTCACATTCTGGTCTTCAAATGGCCAAAACTTGATAAAGTAGAATTTATGGACCTTTTTCTGAACACACCCTTTAACGTTTCTTAGCTCATCAAGCTCTCGCCTCTGGTTCACTACTTCCTCGAATACATTTTCATGCAAATAATTGGCTTCCTTTTCACCTGCATGGATTGGAGAACCTTGCATTTGTTCGCTCTCCATAACCTCCAGATCACCTGGTTTTTCCTGAACGTATAAAAGAAAAAAAAAATGAACAGATAATAACAAGAAAAGACTTTCCGAATTATCGGAAACGATGATAAAAGTTTCAATGTATGCAAGTATTTGTTGTTAAATAATTAATGTAACCGACGCTTGGAAAGTCTAAAATCATTACAGAAAGCTTATCACTAAATGACTGAGAAAGATACTTTATAACAAATACAAATGAGCAGATTAATCATACAAAAAAATAAATGGCAACGTGCTGGGTAGATATCCAACTAACTACTTGTTCCCCAAGGAAAGCAAGTCAACTCATTAACTAGTGATACTTCAGCAACATAATTGAATACGAGGCATTACACTTACGAACATGCAAAGTCAAAATAATTATCCAAGTTAAGGGTAGCGAAGCGAACCAGTCTAAGCATCTTTTGAGAAAAAATATTAAGACTGCAAAAACTAGCTTGTTTATGTAAAGCCGCTTAGAACAAAAGCATTCCAGCTGACATTGAAAAATCAAAAGTACTTACCATTTGTAAGCCGTCATAATTGGATTAAGCTTTGAAGCTCCAAACTAGTGAAATTTTAAAAATTCTGTGATCAATGATCAAGAGCCCTTTCGCTTTCCTATTTAATTTAGGAAAATAGTTTAGGCTCAAGATGGTTGGCTAGCTCCCTTAATTTGGACACCAAATTTTAATAGAATAATGTTACATTTACAACCTATTTCTAGAGTTAGCTCCTTACCATTTCAGTTAGTAAATTTTTATTTGATAAGTAAAAAATAAAAACTAAAAGAGGGAAGTTAATTATACTATACAATAATTATCTATTTTATAAGATTTTGTTAACTCAATTATATGAAATTGATGGTAGACATATCATTATTTATTTTTATATATCATTGAGTTATTGTTATCATTAACCACACCTACCTTTTTCAATTTTTTCACTCATATGAGACGTTTGCTATTTTTCTCTTCTCTCATCCTTAAGTTTTGAAAAAATTTCATCTCAAGTCCTCCAGTTAAAAATTCTATTAGTTAATATCTATTAACCTCCATATTTTAATAAATTTACCATTTTACCCTTACTAACACATAAAAAATAACTAATTTTTCAAGGAAAATATTAAGTTAAATGATCAAATTACGCTTGAAATAAATACCAATATGTGTTAATATTGTCTATGAAAAAGTAATTTTAATATATGTTAATATATATTAAGGTAATTTGATAATTTAATTCAATATTGTCTTTAAAAAATTAAGTTATTTTTTAATATATGTTAGTAAAGGTAAAATAGTAAATTTATTGAAATATAGAGGTTAATGGATGTTAACTAACAGAATTTTTAATTGGAGGACTTGAGAAGAGATTTTTTTTAAACTTAAGGATGAGAGAAGAGAAAAAGGGCAAACGTCCCATATGAATGAAAAAAAAGAGAAAAAGTAAGGGTAGTTAATGATAATTATTCTCATTATTTTATATATAAAATTTTGAGTGGTTGAGTCTTGAGAGGACTTGAATATGATTAGACTGAGTATTAAATGTGATTTTATGATTCACTACAATGGGCTGAATTTAAACTTGGGCTAATACCTAGCCCAATTGTAGACCATTGTTGTCGGATTGACCTTAAAAAATCCTAAGCATATCCACCTTTGGGTTGAGTTGACATTGTAAGAATGTGAGTTTATTTAGAAGATATAGGGGTGTATTTCATGGATAAAAAATCAATCTACATTTCATCATTATCTTATCATTTTACGAGAATGTGATTGGTAGTTTTAAAAAACTATATTAATAATGAGAATAAATAAATATAAATCTGACCTATTGATTCATATTAAATTCTAATGTAATCAAATTGGTTATATGATATAAAATAATAATAATTATTTCCAATTTTTACCCTAAATTTACATAAATAATATATATTAATGAATAATTATCTAATAACTAATGTGATCATATAATCAATAATGAGAAAGATTTAAATTAATCTACATCATTTAAGATTCATGATTTGGGATATAAATTTAAGATATATATCATTATGCTATTATAAATTACCTAGCAAACCCAATTCAACAAGTACCAATTCGACTTGATTCTTTTTAAAAAAAAAAAAAATTATTTCTCTTTCTGATATAACATAAAACAATTTGAGTTTTACAAATTACAAGCATTAACTGAAACAAAATGGCGAAAAGCAGCCTACTAACTCCAGGGTATTATTTTTGTTTTCCTTGAAACTTCAACGAGTTTTGGCACTTTTCTTCTTGTTTTTCCCCTCAGTGCTTCAATGGGATAGAAACTGCAATTTGTACACTGGCATCCTCTAGTGCGGTAATCTGCGCAGATACTAGGGCTAGTTTGTGGTTGAGCGGCTTGAGCCTCCGGAATGATTGGCTGCTCATTCAGGTTCCTCGTCCGTCCATCCCTACTAAACTGGCGGTTGTCAAGTGATTGCAATATGTTTTTCTCATAATTAGACCTAAATTCTTTGTTTGTGTTCCAGTCGGACATGAACAAATCAACCTGGTTTTGACACATAAATAAATGCAATAACAAGATGTTAAAATAACTATATAGTCAAAGTTTCGGTAGCAATTCTCACTTCTCAACCATGTGTTTGAGCTGAACGAACCTCTCGGAGTGACAATTCCTGAAGGGCTTTTAAATCTTTCTTTTCAGCAAGTTCTCTGGCATTGCTCATCACTAACACATATCTGGAATGTCTGAGATTCTAGATTCATGACAAAGCAAAATTAGGAATATAAGTCAAGTGAGTCTGAGTCATATCAGTAGATTGAGAGGAAGAATTAAATTATTACCGCCTCATCTTGCTCAAATTTTTCCTTATTCAGCTGATAATTAATGTGCCGATTCACTTGTTTCTGTCGCAGCTGTAAATTTTTCATTTGATTTACTAGAGGGTCTATATCTCTTTCTATAACCTCCAACTCTTTCTTGAGACGTTTGATCTTAGTCCTGACTTCCAGATCTTCTTTCCTAATTTTCTCTGATATTTTGGTTATAAGCTACAATAGAATTGGTAAAATTTGTAAATTAATATAGGAAATATTTGATAGCAGTAATAATAAGTTGACATTACAATAAAGTTGCAAAAAATACTAGCTATCTTACTCCAACTTCGTCTTGAATAGCTTTTCTTGAAAGTAAAGTGTTCCTAATCTTTCCATTCTGAGTAACATCCGCGGTAGCTTTCTCCCACACCCCTTGAAGCCGTTGGATCTCGTTGAAGATCTGCTTGTCTCTGCTAAACCATTGAATTTGGACATACAAGCCCCAAATCTGCTTTCAAAGTCCCATAAAACTACTAGCAATTACACACGATGGCACCCACTAGATAACAGAGCATGAAAAAGCTGATAGTTCAAAATTTAGTGTTAAATGTACAATAATCTTACCTTATTGCAGCATTCTTTTAGAGATTCAGCCTGTCTCTGTTGGGTTTCATCAAACTTTCTCAAGAACTGCTTTTCTGTAGCCAAGTTGTGGGTTCTGCTGTGTCGCATCTGGATTTCAAGCTCCAAATCAATTTCTATCCAAAGGAAAAAAATAAAATTGCAGTACATATTTAACTTAATTTAGTGTTCACTCTTACATGGCTAATAAGTTCTCTTGACGAACATGAATCAATATTTCTCTTTGGGTATGCATTTTCAGTAAATGTTAGCTTATCTAGAGCTTCTAGTAGAGCGCTTAGACACTCTTTCCTCCAACGTCGGTTATAATGTAGATCATGGAGTTGTGAATTTACAGAGTTTTGATCCAACTGCTAACAATATCCATCAATATAAACACCGAGAAAATTACGCTTAACATATGCCATCATTAATATTCATCAACTACTTTCATTTTGACAAACAAAGAATTCAACTACTTCATTATCAGTTCTGCAGAATTTAAATACACTGTTTCTATCGTCATAAGAACTACTTGAAATCAGGATGCAGACTACGTACCATTTTTTTTGTGTGTTGCTCAAAGAGAGTTAATTCCTCACGCTTGAACTTTTCTATAAGCTCTTTTGCCTCTTCGATTCTGGACTTCACATTCTGGTCTTCAGCTGGCCAAAACTTGATAAAGTAGAATTGATGTACCTTTTTCTGTACACACCCTTTAACATTTCTTGGCTCATCAACCTCTCGCCTCTGATTGACTACTCCCTTAATTGCATTTTCATGCAAATAATTGGTTTCCCTTTCACCTTCAAGGATTGGAGATCCTTGCATCCTCAAGAAGCCTGGTTTTTTGCCTGAACGTATAAAACAAATGAGAAAGAAAAAAATAATAATAAGAACAAAAGACTTTCAGACTTTTCGGAAAAGATGATAAAGTTTCTACAAATGAAGATATTTATTGTTAATTCGGTAACTCACACTTAGAAAGTCTAAAATCATTAGACTTCTGAAAAAAAACAAATGGCTAACTTGCCGCGTAGATTTCCAACAACTGCTTGTTCCCCAAGGAAAGCAAGTCAACTCATTAACTAATGATAACTTTAGCAACAACAATGGAATATGAAGCAACGCACTACCAAATAAAAAAATTATCCAAATTAAGGGTATTGAACCCGTCTGAGCATCACTGAAGAACAATATCATATTTTTGTATGCCATAAAATAATTAAGTTCTAGATGCTCGTTAGATTTGATTTCGGAAAAGTATATTCTGAAGAAAAAAATTACAGTAAAATATACTTAAAGATTGTTTTTAAGTTATCCCCAGGATAGCTGGCTACCTCCCTTAATTTGGTCAAATTTTTATACATCCTGGCATGCGCATACGTATATTGCGTATCTCTTGTACTTGACAACGTTAATTGCCCAACCAAAAAAAATTTTTAAAAGCAGAAACACGAAATTGTTGGCATGTTAATATATTATAAGTTGACATTATGTATATTACTTTCCGTGGGGTGCAAGTGTTTCTGGACCACTACGCAGGAGCAATTTCTTCCCTTATATACATACATTGTTATATTCTAACAAAAAAAAAGATATGGAACAAACTAACAAGGTTCTGCGTTCAAGTCCAGACAAAAAGGCTAGGTTCTTCATGAAAGAATCTTGAGCTTTTTTTATTATTTTTCAAACGTAAGCTCCTTCACTATTTCTTTCATATCGTCAACTTTCAGGCCAGTTAACAACATCTATGCATACATATGTATGTGTGTGTGTGTATATATATATATATATAAAAGTTGATAATTTAGTTTGTCTGATATTATAAAAATAAAATAAAATCAGTCTTTGTAACTTCTCCCCTAATCTCTCTTCTTTGTTTTTTTGTAGTTTGGGACAGCGGACACGTCGCCAAGGGTGTTAAAATATTGCTCACAGCTTGCAAATCCTTGAAAGATTATGATTAAAACTATTCATTAATAGTATAATATGCTTTCCAGCTAATCTTTGTGCAAGGTAATTAGGTCCAATCAAGGCAAAGAACAGTATAGTCGTAACTCATCGCTTGATAAGTCCTCTTTCACTTTCTAATGGAGCTTGTTTTCCCCTCCCTCTCAATCCTTCTTCTAACCTTTCTTCTCTTCCTCTTCATGATCTTAAAGGCAGGAAAGAGATCCAAACCTCATGATAAATGTTCAAATTTACCCCCAGGGCCATGGAAATTACCTCTTATTGGAAATTTGCACCAGCTTGTTGGTTCTGAGCCGCCCCATCACAGACTAAGAGATTTGGCCAAGAAATATGGACCCTTTATGCACCTAAAGCTCGGGGAAATTTCCGCTATTGTTGTTTCTTCGCCTCAGTATGCCAGTGAAGTCATGAAAACCCACGACGTTGCCTTTGCATCAAGGCCTGATATTTTTGCGGCAAAAGTCCTCTCTTATGATTATAGAGGTATACTGTTTTCAGCATATGGAGATTACTGGAGACAGGTACGAAAAATTTGTACCTTGGAGCTTTTAAACGGCAAAAGGGTCCAGTCTTTCAGATCAATAAGAGAAGAAGAGGTCTCCAATCTCATTAATTGGATTGCTTCAAAAGCAAAATCTCCAATTAACGTTACTGACAAAGTTTACTCACTCATATACACTATCACTTCCAGGGCAGCCTTTGGCAAGAAATGCAAAGATCAAGAATCGTTCATGTCAGTCATAAAAGAAGCCGCAAAAGCGGTGGGAGGTTTTAATGTTGCAGATCTGTTTCCTTCCATTGAATTGCTTCAATTGATCAGCGGAATGAAGTCTCGGGTAGATAAGCTGCATCAAGAAGCTGACAGAATAATTGAAAACATTATCAATGAACACAAGAAGGGAAAGAGTGAAGAAGCTGAAGATCTGGTTGATACTCTTTTGGAAGTTCAAGAGCACGGTGAACTTGAATTTCCCTTTACTACTGACAGTGTCAAAGCAGTGATCTTGGTAAGTACTTTAACTCACGACGACCATCCTTACAATTCCATAATTTTATCTCTTTTCCAACAGCTGAACAGCAAGAACTGAACTGCAAGTCAAACAAAAATTTAGAAACCTTGATGCCATGTTTGTCTTTCATTTACTCTCCTCTCTTTTTTTAAAATTTTTTTTTTAACTTAGCATTTAGAGATGTTTAACTCTATATTAAGGATGTATTTATTTTGACTTATCTACAAATCAAAAGTACTTTTGTAATATTAAAGAAATTGAAAATTGAAAATTTTCTAATAAGCACTTTTAATTATATTTGAACCAAACAATCAATTTGAATATATAAGAAATATTTATTTATTTATTTATTAATCGAAACAATCAATAATTTTTCAATAGAAACTCTATTTTTTCAAGTTCTACTTTAATAAAATTCTAAAGTTCTATGTTCTAACGTAATATCTTAAGTTTTAGTCAATCGGTTATTTAATTTGGTTGATATCTCAAACGGTAATTATTTAATATCGGTTGGTATTTGAAAAGCTTTGAGATGAGCGAAAGAAAATAAGAATTTTTTTTTCAAAGAATAAAGGTATTAAATTAATAAAAGAGTTAGTATCTTCTATGTACATGGCATGTGTTAAGCCAAATAATAATAAAATCGATCACGGCCCCTTCTCAAAGTAAGAAGTTAGTCATCACAAGGTGGTCCTTAAATAATGTTCTGTGAAATACCATCTTTTTGTATAATGGCTTTAATCCTCTCTTTAGGACATTTTTGCTGCTGGTGGTGAGACATCTGCTACTACCATAGATTGGGCAATGGCCGAAATGATGAAACATACAACAGTACTAAAAAAAGCGCAAGCTGAGGTTAGAGAAGTCTTTAATAGAAAAGGGAAGGTTGATGAAACGGGAATTAATGAAATGAAATTCTTGAAGCTTATAATTAAGGAAACTCTGAGATTGCACCCTCCTGCTCCTTTGTTACTTCCAAGAGAATGTGAAGAGAGATGTGAGATTAATGGATTCAACATACCCGTCAAAACCAAAGTTATTATTAATGCATGGGCAATTGGAAGAGATCCTGAATATTGGAGAGACCCGGAGAGCTTTATTCCAGAAAGATTTGAAGATTATTTGGTCGACTATAAGGGAAGTAACTTTGAATACATCCCATTTGGCGCTGGTAGGAGAATATGCCCAGGAATGTCATTTGGACTGGCTAGCGTTGAACTTCCACTCGCAATGTTGTTGTATCATTTCGATTGGGAACTTCCTAATGGAATGAAACATGAAGATTTGGACATGACTGAATCATTCGGTTCATCAGTTAGAAGAAAAGAGGATTTGTGTCTCATTCCTATTCCTTATCATCCTTCATCTGTTGCATAGGCTCAAAATAAACCATTACTTATATTTATGTTAATTGGTCTTCTACAAATGAGTGTAATAACTTTTCTTTGGAACTTCAACGAGTTTTTTACACTTTTCTTTGGAACTTATATTGCGATAGACTATGCAGTTACTCTTGTTGTTGTTGAGCCTTTAATATGCTTGTTCATTGAGGTTCCTCATCCGGCCATCCCTACTCAATTGGCGGTTATCAAGTGATTGCAAAATGCTTTTCTCATTATTACACCTAAAGTCTTTGCTTCTGTTCCACTCGGACATGAACAATTCAACCTGGTTTTGACACATTAATAATTGCAATAATAAGATGTTAAGATAACATATAGTCAGAGTTTTGGAACCAATTACCAATCATATGTTTGAGCTCAACAAACCTTTCGGAGAGACAATTACTGAAGGGCTTCTCCTTTTTTCTTTTCAGCAAGTTCTTTGGCATTTCTCAGGATTGAAACTATTGAAATTATGCAACTTCTACTGGATAGACAATGATAAAGTTGCATATTTGATGGCTGAATATTTTATCTAATTTTTCTATTTACTTGTTTCTAACGTAGTTTAATTTAATTAATCTGTTGAGATTTTATAAGAGCTTTATTTTGATTTTTTTTATCTAAAATTATGTATAAATTAGGCGTTTTATTAGTGCATAAAAGAATTTTCTCCAAAAATATCTTTATTTTTAATCTGTTATTTATTATTTTCAGTCTAGAAACCAACCATCGCTATGAAATACGGGTGGACACATGTCGGGTTGGCATTAATGGACTTGATATTAGGTTTGGGTAAAAATGAACACGACATGCTTAGGTTTGGTGAGGTTGGATCGGGCTGTCAGTTTAGACGTGTTAGTCAATTTAGTTGACTTTAGTAATTCGGGTCGGGTTTGAATCGGATTCAGGTCGAGTTTAGTTAAATTAATATTATAAAATAAATAATAAATTTTATTTAATACATATAAAATGAGATGTAACATAGTAGTAATGTTGTAAAAAGTGATATTAGGTGTGGGTTCGAAACCTATCAACCACAATGATGATGTGGGCATAAACATAAACATATATGCTGATGTGGATGCCATGATATGGGAAAAATCGTATAATAAAGTTAATACATTGACATTAATGAAGTTTAGCATTCTTACTCCAATTTGATCTTTAATAGCTTTTCTTGAACATAAAGGGTTTCAAATCTTTTTCTCTATGTTAGTATCTGCAATAGCTTTCTGTTCAAACTGTTGGATCTCGTTAAGGATCTGCTCAACCCTAACTGAGAATTCCGATTTAGACCCAAAGCATACCTAGAGAGGGGGGGGGGGTGTGAATAGGTGTTTACTGCAAAATTAAAATTAATCTTGATAAACAGAACACGTTTCAGTTAATCAAGTGAACAATGGAC
>JANLJB010031217.1:53594-73541 GCA_026212285.1 Bursera cuneata
CCCCCCCCCCCCCCCCCCCCCCCCCCCCCCCCCCCCCCCCCCCCCCCCCCCCCCCCCCCCCCCCGTGAATAGGTGTTTACTGCAAAATTAAAATTAATCTTGATAAACAGAACACGTTTCAGTTAATCAAGTGAACAATGGACAAAATTGCCAACTCAAGAGTTATTAATATAGTTAGCAGAGAATAAAGCAAGTGACAAGTTAATCTGAATACTCTGTAAAATAAATAAACCTGTGCAGTTCATCACATAAATATTAATTCTCAAGAATTAAACTCAATCACCCTGTCATCATCATTCAACAAATATCAAAGAGCAGAATAATAAAATCATCAATACAAGGGATTTGTTGACGAAGAGAAACCTCAACAAGAGGAAAAACTCTCCGGGCTATAGGTCGTCACCATTAATCAATCAACTATGAGAAGAATAGCTTACAAACGATGGTTTATTCTCATGCAAAATCTTTGCAACTCAGACCAACAATGTACAGACTGAAAAACAACCTTCAGACAGCTCTAATCCGGCTCTTCCCTCTGGATCTCTTCTCACAATGACTGCTTCAACACCTCAGCATGAACTGCAACCAAGGACCATACCCTCAATCATGTTGATGCATGGATTTATCATCTAGAACTCTAAATCCGGGACAATGCGGTTGGAATAAAATGAACAAGGCACGTACAGCTTTCTCTCAGCTCAAAAACTCTCAAAGTTACAGCTCAAGAAAACACATAAAAATTCTTACTGAAAACTCATATTCGAAGCTCAAATAACAATCTAATCTAGGTAAGGAACACTCAAATAGCTAGAGAACACTAAGATAAACGAAATGTTAAGCTCATCAACTTATTCTAGCTGAAACCTATTTTTTGTTGAAAAAGTTTCCAAAAATAATAAACAATGGGTTAAGACAGAATATGGATAAAGGAAGACTCAAGACACGTTTTGGTTCATCTAGACAAAATCAAGAAGATATGACAAATGAAGAAACATTTTACCTATATTTGAAATCTCTCAAAGGAATACTAGGAAACCTAGGCAAAGGTGTCGTCTCGGTTTTTGTGTAGGAGAGACTTGAATTAGGTCAAGAGAAAAACATTTTTATATAGTGTTAGAAAACTATTACGTAATTGTCTAATCAATAAGTGAACAAGATTACCTAGTGACACATACTGTAATTTCTTCTGAACTCTCTGGAATGGAATTGTTAGTCAACATGAGAGCAGAATAGGTCAGTGATATTTTTTATAATTTTCAACGAACTCTCTGACTTAATCTTGATTGATTAACACATAGGCAAGATCGGACAGAGACATGACTTTATGAATTCACATGACACAATTTGACACGAAAATCAACATAACTCATTACAATTCGATAAATTAAAATTAATTTTTTTTTTTACAATAACTTTGGCACAAAATTAATCAATAGCACATATTCCAACACTTTTAAATCAGGGAAGGTGACAACTTAAGTGGCCGTGGTGGCGTTTATAATGTTCTCAAACACTTTGACTTTCTACATTTTGATTTATTTATTAACTTATCTATGCATTATCTATTTATTCTTTCCCTACCGTGCCGATGAATGATGATATCGAAGGGCAAAATGATGATTTTGCTAACTGAAACGAGTCAAGAAGACTTTTCATTTCATTTACATCCAATGAAAAATAAAAGCTTTCTAACGTTGAATACAAATATTGGAAAGGAAATAGCAGCAGTCAGGCAACCTCGGGCCTGAAACTCAATAGGTTTTCTAGTTTCAGTAGAGAAATCAATTCAGTCTCATTAATTTGAAGCAGACGGAGTAGCAAGAAAAACTACGGAATTGGCTGCATCTTCTGCAAGGCTTTGGAGAAAACGAGGGATTGGAGGTATGCCCACTTCTGAAAGACCCTCTAGAATTTGAACTACTTGCCCCATGGTTGGCCTATCCTGCTCATCATCCTGAATGCACCAGCAAGCAACTCTGCAAGCTCTTATGAGCTCCTCTTCGTTGACATTACCTTCCAATCTGTCATCTAACAGGCTAACAACATTTTCTCCTTTGAAGACTGTATCAGCAACCAGTGTAGGAAAATAATTATCAAACAACCCGCCTTCCAACAGGTCTGTGTTTCGCCTTCCTGAAATAACTTCACAAAGCAACATTCCAAAGCTGTAAACATCAGCTTTTGGTGAGACAGCTTCACCAGAGATCCACTCTGGAGCAAGATAACCTCTGGTTCCTCTGATGGTAGTCAGAACCCGGCTAAAGTCTCTGCCAATAAGCTTTGCTAGACCAAAATCAGCCACTTTTGGATTGCATTCTGAATCCAAGAGTATGTTCTCTGGCTTGATATCACAGTGTATGATGCATTCTCTACACTTCTCGTGGAGGTAAGACAGTCCTCTAGCTGTTCCAATTGCAATTCTATATCTAGTGTGCCAATCTAGAATCTTGGGACTCTTTCGAAACAGAAGTAATTCTAAAGAGCCGTTTGGCATGTATTCATAGACTAGAAATCTTTTTGAAACTTCTACACAAATTCCCCGTAAGCGAACGAGATTAATGTGCTGGATCATTCCTATGGTTTTCACTTCTGCACGGAATTGCTTCTCACCATTATTTAGACTCTTCAGTTGTTTAACAGCTATGGCAGTTGAATCGGGCAATGTCCCTTTGAAAACAGAGCCAAAACCTCCCTCCCCAAGCTTTTCAGAGAAGTTCCGTGTTGCGTTTCTCAAGTCCCGGTATTTGAACAACACCAAAGAGTCCTCCACGGCTGCTTCAAACAAACCAGTTGCCGAGGATGAGCGTCTCCTCCACAGAATTACCATGACAAGGGCAAATATGGTAACGAAGCCTGCTATTGCTGCAAAAACAATACAAGCGGTCTTCTTTTTAGCCTTAACTGCCTGTACAGTCCGGCCGGTGGCCGCAATTCGGAGATGGAAATCTCTTCCGCGCGTATCATCAGATGGAAGTTGCTGTAGATTGAAGAGATTTCCTTGCCAAATCAAACACCTATTATCATAAGAAAAAGCATTGCAGGAACAGTTGCTCAAGCATGCCGACTCGCACTCTTCAAAGGTCTTACCCACTAAAAACTCCGAATTATCTGGAATGCGCATGTTGGACATCACAAGGAAACCATCCTTTCCTTCACCATCACATTGTAAAGGAACTCTCTTTACACATCCATCTGTATGATCCTCCAGATACCAATCCTTTGCCACTTTCGGTTCAAATCCTTCCAGGCACTCACAAAGAGGTTCTTTCTGCTGATTGCAGATGCCGAAAGGCCCACAGAAAGCATAAACCTCACATTGTTGTGTTGGTCTCGTCCACAGCAGCGACCACTCTTCGAAACTATTTCTCCATACATATTGCTTGTACTGTCCAGAGGCTTCAAGCACAAATCTGGTAAAAGCATTAGGGATAGCAGAATCGTAGGTGCAATAGCTCTCGTTCTCGTTTGAAACATATGTGATATTTGTGACATACGGGTTCCTCTGAATTTCGGGAACCAGAGTGAAAATCTTTCCCGTCCACTCTCCACTACTCCAGTACTGTTCAGATCCATTCCACAGTAATAAATGGCTCGTTCCATTTTCTTCAACTTCAAGAGAGAAAAGCGAAGGTGCTGGATTTTCTGGGCTCGTCCAGGACACTAGGATTTGTTTCTCATTAGAACGCTTATTGTATCCAAGCTTTGAGCCAGGGATCCAATGGTCAGTTGGCTGATCGAAACTCTGCCATAATATACTAGACGACTCCAATGCATTTCTTACAACTAAGTTTCCATCATCAAGAAGCTTTGCTGTAGAGGAATTGGTAATCTTGGAGGTTGAATTGGTAGACCATATTGCAGCTGCACTCTGGTTGAGTAGGACCAAGTTTCCATCTTCTAAGAGCTTGAATACTGAAGACGCTGGATCAGAGACCGGTTGCTTTCTATTGGCCACCCATATTACAGGTTGATCTGGCAATGATTTGTACCAGATTCCAATATAGTAGTTCCGAGAACTACCTGGAGTGAAGAAACCCAGTTCAAATATTCCACCTGCAGAGGTTATGGTCTGGTTTCCTGAAAGAGATTGTCCTGAGGAAATTGTATCAGACCCTTCGGAAAATTGGGCCAATTGACCTTCAAAAAACAGGAAGAATAGAAAACACTGGTGAAACCATTGTTTCTTGGTATTGGTACTCATTTGTGGAAAAAATTTGCAACAACAAGCTGGATGGTTGGCTCTACTTTTATTTGTAGTACTTTTTTCTTCCTCCATGAAGTTTAAATAATATTCTGTACTTCATTGTGACTCTAATTGTCAAAGGAGAATCACCATAGATTGAGCTATAGGTTTCTTAGTAAACTCCACTTATCGGAGGTCTACGTTTAAAAAGAAGAAATCTTGACTCCAATTTGTGCCTCAATTTTTGAATCTTTGATTGTCTCCCACTCTCCGCGTGAGCTGTCGATAGTGGCTTTAATCTTTATAATATAAATAATGCATATTGCCCCACTTTCTCTTTGATAGTACCATTCAACCAAAGTGGCCAAAACCTTAGAATGTCAACTTTTTTTTTTTTTTTAAATGTAAATTAATACGAATAACATTAACACGCTCTAGGAATCTTAAATATGAAACTTTATTCTTATTTTTTTCATTTGAACTTCTAGAGCTATTAGTATTTTAATTGACTTGCTATCCCTCTTATTTTTCCTCACCAACTTAATTATTACATCCATATGTTGGGTTTAAATGTTACAACTACATTGTTATTTATCAATTAAAATTGATGTCCTTCATTATGTTTTAATAACAACAATAACACAAACTTACTTATACGTACATAAACAAATACATGCTTATGTATATATATTTTTATTCTTTTATTATTGTAATTATGGATATAGATCAGGGGTTCCCTTCTTAGCCAAAATCTCAGTTGTCCAAGTTTGCGGCGTGTGATTGCATGACTTGGCGGCAGAGGGAGGTTGGAGACTTGGGGCTGTTCTTGGTGGTAGTATGACTCATTTATAGGCCACATATAATTGAGAGTCTTCTGTATAATTCCATATGGATAAATATCGGGGTATTTTTTTCTCTTAGCCCCCCAAAAGTTTTTTTGGTTCATTAACATCTTATCTAAATATAAAACTAACACAAGCTCTTCAAAATTTAACTTTTGTTATGTTTCCGTTAATAGAAAAAATTAATGGACACCCCCTAAGAATGCACAATACCTTTTATATATCTATTTTAATAAATCTTTTCAGATATATCGTGATATTTAGAAAACTTAATTTTTTATTAAAACTTAATATCATGGCATCTTGTTTATGAGTTGATAAATAACTAATAAATAATATGAAAAATTCAATAAATTAATGCTTGATTATAGCAGAGGTTAAAATTGAAATAAAAAATTTTAATAAAAATTAAATAAAATATATTTTTTAAAAGATATTTTTATTAACAAGTCGTAACAATCAAGAACATTTTTTATTTATGTCATAGTTAATTTAATATCATCAAATATTTATTAATTATTTCGATAGATAGATATATAATCCCACCTATTTTTTGGTTTCTTTATAATTGATTGATATAAATATAGATTATATTATTTAATTCTATGAGAAATTTAATTTTATGCAATTATATTATTTTAGTTATGAAGGTCAATATGAATTTTTTTTAAGTTCCACAAGATTTATTTAAATTTTAATAGTTTGACAATTTTGTTATATTTTTTCTTGAAATTATAGAAATATTTTTTTTTAAATTTATTAAAAAAATTATTTTTTCATTTAATTTTTTCTAAAATTTCTTATTTCAATTTTAACATTTGATATAATCAAGCATTAATTTTTTGAGTTCTTTTTATGTTATTTATAAGTTATTTTTGAACTCATGAACAAGATATCATGATATTAAGTTTTAATAAAATAATTATATTTAATGAAAATTAAGTTTTCTAAATATTATGATATATCTAAAAGGATTTATTAAAATCATGGATATAAAACACGCTGTTGCATTCCTAGGGGACGCATAGTAATTTTTTCTATTAATGGAAAGATAACAGAAGTTAAGTTTTGGAGGTCTGTATTAATTTTATATATATATGGGATGTTGACTTTCCAAAAAGATTTTTTGGGGGACCAAGAGAAATTCCCCCAATAAATATCTCTACAAAGAACTTTATAGAGATTTCTGATGTCACAAGCATCAAATAGACTACTACATGTTTTACTTTATTTCTTCTTCAATTATCTTTTATGTTTCAATTAAGCTTGAGCTTAAAGTTTAAACCTAGGAATCTTAACGGTTACAGTTGGCCCTTCAAAAAGATTTAATTTGTTAATTACAAAAATAAGTATATAGTAATCCATTCAAAAGGGTAGTTTGACCATCACAATATATTATGATGTTTAAGAAAATAAATTATTGTAAATGCACTGATTAAGTAAGAAATATACTATTTAACAAGGAAGTAGAATTCTCTACTCACCTCCTGATTTTTAACTACGGTTAAATATTCCTAACCCTTTAAGCGTTCATCCCTCTTTATTCATGCTACTATCTTTAGTCAAATTATAATTGACATCAACCTTTTTAATGATTATAAATTTACAATTCATTTTTGACATCATACCTGTAAAATGAGTTCCTCTAAGCTATAGAATAGAAGTTCTGTTATCAAATGAGGAACAAGCGTTAGGTAATTAATATTAGCTGGGTTAATTTTTATATTGAAAGAAAAAAAAAAGTTCAAACTTAGAATGTCCATTGAGCAGGTTTTCATGTCAAAGGTATGTAGCTTCCGAAATTAGCAGGAAACAAGGAAGAAAATTAAGCGCATGAAAGCAACGAATTAAATGCCGCTGAGCTTGCTGTACGGCAGTAACATCAAGGCAAGAGATTCCCATTTCCTGATATTTCTGTGAGGAAATTCACAGACAGGATTTCCAGGAGATAAGTTGAAACCAAAAGAGCAGGGTGAAATTTTCCGCTGATGATCAATATGTTTCTCGCTTATTAGTCTGTGGACGCCCATATTTCAGCATGCGCCTGTTTTCTATAATGGCTCATTTCGGAAACAGAATTTTGGCAATTATAAAAACCAAATGAGTAATTCCCATTTCTGTGTGTTTATCTCGGGATGGACCATTCGGGATTGAAAAGGGTAGATGATTGCTTATGTGGTCAGACGAGAAAGAGATAGAATGATTTTGGTATATCAAACATCCCTTCTGGTTTTCTTTTTGCTTTTGTGTAAGCATGGTAGATCATAAGTAAAACTGGATGGCTGAATGTGATCTTGCTAGCTGACGAGTTGAGGAGACGTTGAATTTCGAAAAAGAAACTAAAAATCGAAACAAAAAGGATTCTGCTTGTATGACGATAAGGATCAATTCTAGCAAATGAACATCTTGGTTCCTTCTATATGAAAGAGCAAAGGAGAATACAGAAACTAACCGGAAAGGAAATAGGCACTCAGAAACTGTCTACCTTAAACTCAATATAGAATTTTCGTGTTTTGAGCTACATTCCATGGCTGAAACCATCAGCTTTTGGCGTGATAGCTTCACCTATCAGGAGAGGTCAATGAAAGCTATCGGAGAGGAGTTGTTGATCCATTTTCATCTGTATAACAATTGGGCTTCAGTGCAAGATTAAACGTTATTTGAACAATATTTTCTGTTATTGCATTGGTCCTTTTTCTCGTCTTATGATCTTGTAGTAACATATTTGTAATCACTATACTGCTCCTATTGGAGACAGCAAGCAGTTTAATTCGATGTTGCATCAGACAATGCAAAGGTCAAAACAAAAATAAATTTAGGAATAAGAAGATCTTGAACAAAGATCTAACAGCCTGAAATAGTGGGGAAGAAAGCAACTGCAAAGGCTTCTCTGAAGGGAAACTTTAGCTTCGAGAAAGGCTCTGCAAGACCAAATTAGAGTAAGATTGTCCAACAGATATCAACTTTTATCAAGTATTAAATTATTTAAGCTTTTTCTTTTTTTTTTTGGTATGCCGCCATGGTGCGTGACGAATAGTGATTTCAGAGTGCCAATGATGATATTGCTAACTGAAAATAGGCAAGAAAAACTTTCATTTTCATTCACATCCAATGAAAATAAAAAAGGAAATAGATGCAGTCCTCCAGAACAGGCAACCTCTGCTCTGAAAATCAATATAGATTTTATAGTTTCAATTTAAGAGATAGTAGAAAATCAATTCATTCTCATAAATTAGATGGACACGATCGTCAGAAAAACTAAAGAATTGGCTACATTTGTTGCAAAATATTTCGTCAAACATGCAATCAGTAGTTCAAAATATTCACCCAAAGAAATAAGGATAATAGAGAAAAAATAATGTTGCAGTTACACTAACACAAAACTATTCTCTTCACTAAAAACAAAAAAAATAAAGAAAAGAAACTTCACACCCTTGAATAGAGACTTTAAATATTATGGTAAAGAATTCCAATAGATCACTTAGGTTATCTCCACTTACGTTTTTACACTTAGTTTTTTAGAAGTCTATGAGGCTTTTGAGAAAACGAGGGATTGGAGGTATGCCCACTTCTGAAAGACCCTCTAGAATTTGAACTATTTGCCCCATGGTTGGCCTGTCCTTCTCATCATCCTGAATGCACCAACAAGCAACTTTGCAAGCTCTGGTGAGCTCCTCTATGTTGACATTACCTTCCAATCTGTCATCTAACAAGGTAACAGCATTTTCTCCCTTGAAGACTGTAGTAGCAACCCTTATAGGAAGGTAATTTTCAAACAACCCGCCTTCCAACGGGTCTGCGTTTCTCCTTCCTGAAATAACTTCAAAAAGCAGCATTCCAAAGCTGTAAACATCAGCTTTTGGTGAGACAGCTTCACCAGAGATCCATTCTGGTGCAAGATAACCTCTGGTTCCTCTCATGGTAGTCAGAACCCTGCTAAAGTCTCTGCCAATGAGCTTTGCGAGACCAAAATCAGCCACCTTTGGGTTGTATTCTGCATCCAACAGTATGTTCTCAGGCTTGATATCACAATGTATTATGCAGTCTCTGCACCCCTCGTGGAGGTAAGACAGTGCTCTAGCTGTTCCAATTGCAATTCTATATCTACTTTGCCAATCTAAAATCTTGGGACTCTTTCGAGACAAAAGTGATTCTAAAGAGCCGTTAGGCATGTATTCATAGACTAGAAATCTTTTTGAAACTTCTACACAAATTCCCCGTAAGCGAACGAGATTAATGTGCTGGATCATTCCTATGGTCGTCACTTCTGCACGGAATTGCTTCTCACCATTATTTACATTCTTCAGTTGTTTAACAGCTATAGCAGTTGAATCGGGCAATGTCCCTTTGAAAACAGAGCCAAAACCTCCCTCCCCAAGCTTTTCAGAGAAGTTCCTTGTTGCGTTTCTCAAGTCCCGGTATTTGAACAACACCAAAGAGTCCTCCACAGCTGCTTTCAACAAAGCAGCTGGCGAGCATGAGCGTCTCCTCCACAGAATTACCATGACGAGGGTAACTATTGTAACGAAGCCTGCTATTGCGACAAAAACAGTCCAAGCGGTCTTCTTTTTAGCCTTAACTACCTGTGCAGTCCGGCCAGTGGCCGAAATTCGGAGATGGAAATCTCTTCCGCGCGTATCATCGGATGGAAGTTGTTGTAGGTTGAAGAGATTTCCTTGCCAAATCAAACACCTAATATCATAAACATAAGCATTGCAGGAACAGTTGCTCAAGCATGCTGATTCGCACTCTTCAATGGTCTTACTTGCTAAAAACTCTGAATTATCTGGAATGCGCATGTTGGAAATAACAAGGAAACCATCCTTTCCTTCACCATCACATTGTAAAGGAACTCTCCTAACACATCCAACTGTATGATCCTCCAAATCCCAATCCTTTACCACTTTTGGTTCAAATCCTTCTACACACTTACAAAGAGGTTCTTCCTGCTGATTGCAGATGCCGAAAGGCCCACAGAAAGCATAAATCTCACATTGTTCTGTTGGTCTCGCCCACCGCGGCGACCAGTTGTCGAAATCATTTTCCCATACATAATGCTTGAACTGCCCAGAGGCATCAAGCACAAATCTGGCAAAAATATTAGGGACAGCGGAAGCATAAGTAAGATAGCTCTCGTTCTCGTTGGAAACGTAGGTCATATTTCTAACAGCCGGGTTCGTCTGAATTTCGGGAACCAGAGTGAAAATCTTTCCCGTCCACTCTCCACTACTCCAGTATTGTTCAGATCCATTCCACAGTGATAAAATGCTCGTTCCATTTTGTTCAAGTTCAATAGAGAAGAGTGAAGGTGCTGGGTCTTCTGGGCTCGACCAGGAAACAAGGTTTTGTTTTTCACTTGTGCGCTTATTGTACCCAAGCTTTGAACCAGGGATCCAATGGTCTGTTGGCTGATCGAAACTCTGCCACAATATACCAGAAGACTCCAATGCATTTCTGACAAAAAAGTTTCCATCATCAAGAAGCTTTGCTGTAGTGGAATTGATGTCCTTGGAGGTTGAATTGGTAGACCATATTGCAGCTCCACTCTGGTTGAGCAGGACCAAGTTTCCATCTTCTAAGAGTTTGAAAACTGAAGAAGTAGGATCAGAGACCGGTTGCTTTCTATTTGCCACCCATATTACAGTTTGTTTTGGCAATGATTTATACCAGATTCCAATATAGTAGTTCCCAGAACTACCTGGAGTGAAGAAACCCAGTTCAAAAACCGCACCTGCAGAGACTAAAGTCTGCTTGCCTGAAAGGGATTGACCCGGGGAGATTGTATCAGAGCCTTCAGAAAATTGGGCCAATTGGCCTACAAAAATCAGAAACAAGAGAAAGCACTGGTGAAACCATGTATTCTTTCTAATGCTATCCATTTCTTGAAAAAAAATATAAAAAAAAAACAATAATAATAAATAAATGAATTAGATGGTTTGCTCTAATTTTATGTGTAGAACATTTTTCTTCCTCTATAAAGCTTAAATAATATTCTCAACCTCATTGTATGACTTGTCAACCAACAATCCCCATAAACTGAGTCTATGAAGAAAACATGCAACTTCCGACTCCTTATTGGTCTCCGCACGAGCTGATGATAGTGACTTAACAATATTATTGATACATGCGTATTGCCAACAAAGTCAAAGTCAAAGTCAGATGTGCCAGCGCATTTAATGCTATTGGACTTTGCTAGGAGGCTCGATAGGACTTTGCTTGCGACTTTCGTATTTTCTCGGGGAGGCTGTGTTTTGGGACTTATATCCCCTTAAGACATCAACCTTTACAATGATTTTAAATTTAGAGATCCTATCTAACCAATATATATTCTAATTTCGGATATTTATTATTTACTCCGAGATAAATTTTAAAAAAATATTTAAATTTAAATTTATATTAAATTAATATCTATTTCTTAAAAATTAATTTTTTTTTAAATTTAAAATTTCCTTTTTAAAAAATAAGTATTAATTTAACATAAATATGATTAAATATTTTCTCAAAATTTATTTAAGAGATCAAAATAAATATTCAATTTCAATATTGTATGTAATGTGACATATGATTTACCATATTAATTAAAATTTAAAGTTGGAATATAAATTTTATATCCCAATATTACTCTTTTAAATTTATAATTCAGTTTTTGACTTCAAAGAGAGGTGCGTTAACTGTGAAACGATTTCTTCTACCTTTTAGGTAGAATTTCTGTTGTTAAATGTGGACAAGTGTCATGTTATTTTGATATTAATTACTGAGACTAGGGGCTCCGGGCCTTTATGAATATTGGTTTTGACAAAAATTATGTAGGTACACGGTTAGAATGACGCTAGAGCATCTTTTTCAAGTCGAATGTATGTGAAATTGGCGGGAAACTAAGGAATAAATTGAAGCTCCTTCGATCAAACTTGCCTTTCTGCAGGAAACTACAAATATGAATTAGAAGTCTCCTGGTGAACCACGGCTTTGGCTGGGTCATCTTTAAGGCGTTGAAGAAACTATGGGATTGCTGGTATGCCCAAGTCTGAAAGACCCTCTACAATTTGAACTACTTGCCCAGTGGATGGCCTATCCTTCTCATAATCTTGAATACTACAAGCAACTTCGCAGGCTCTGGTGAGCTCTTAAATCCTGGCATTACCTTCCAACCTGTCATCTAACAAGGCAAGGACATTTTCTCCTAAGCGAAGTGCATTAGCAACTCGGAGGGGAAAGTAATCATCGTACCCATCTTCTAATAGGTCGCTGTTCTTCCTTCCTGATATACCCTCTAAAAGCAACAATCCATAACTGAAAACATCAGCTTTCGGCGTGATAGCTTCCCCTGAGATCCATTCTGGTGCTAGATGTTAGAATTCAGCACTGCCTCTCGCATTGTCTAAATCATCCTCACCGCTACTCAAGCCACCGACATTCTAGAAGTTAAGCAACGCCATTAGATGATTCAAATATCATATTATGACATATATTTTGACAAGCTCTCAATAAGAAGCTTCAAGACACAGCTAAATCGATTGATAACAGACAAATGTTGGCTATATAAGAGAGCCAAGCTCCATTTATATAAGAGATATAAGAGAGAAGCCACTCAATTTTGAGTGAAGAGAGTTAATACATTAGTGAAGTGCGAGGAAAGTCAGTGAGTGCTAGTGAGAATGAAGAGTAGCTCTTGAGTGTTATAGGTGGCGACATGAGAGAGAAAGTGTCAAACACTTAAGTGGTTAGCCATGTTAGCTAGCTTTGAATATAGTAGCTGTGAGTCTATTGCTAGAGTAATTAAGTCGGTCACATGTTTGAGTGCTTAGTATTAGTGTGTAAACTGAAAAGTGTATGTCTTGTGTAGCAGTATGTTCTCGGGGTTAATACCACAATGGATGATGCAGTCTGCAATCCTCGTGGAGGTAAGATAGTTCTGTAGCCGTCCCAATTGCAATTTTATATATACTTAGCCAAATCTTGGGACTGTTTTGAAACAAAAGTGATCTAAAGAACCATGAGGTATGTATTCATAGACTAGAAATCTTTTGAAAGCTTCTATGCAAATTCCCAATAAGTGAACAAGATTAATGTGTTGGATAATTCCTACAATCTTCACTTCAGTGCGGAATTGCTTCTCACCTTGCTTTAGACATTTCAGTTCCTTGACAGCTATGGCAGTAGAACTGGGCAATGTCCCTCTGAAAACAGGACCAAAACCTCCTTCCCCAAGTTTTTCTGAGAAGTTCTTTGTTGCGCTTCTCAAATCCCTGTATTTTAACACTTCCAAAGAATCCTCCACCACTTCAAACGATCCAACTGAGCGTCTCCTCCAAAGAATTATCATGAAAAGAGCAAAAAGAATAACGAAGCCAGCAATTGCTAAAGAAACAATCCAAGTGGTGTTTTCGTTAAGCTTACCTGTTTTTCCGGTCCAATCAGATGCTGCAATTCGAAGGTAAAAATCTTTTCGAGTCTCATCATCAGATGAAAGTTTTGGCAGATTGAAGAGATGTCCGCTTCAAATGAAACATCCACCATCATAAGCAAAAGCATTGCACGAACAATTGCTCAAGCATGATAATTCACATTCTTCAATGGACTGAGCTGCTCTACTGGGAGTTCAAGGGAAGCGCATGTTGGGCATTACAAGGAACTTATCCTTCTCCACACCATCACATTGTAAAGGGACTCTCCGCTTACACCCATCAGTATGATCTTTCAATTCCCATTTCTTTCCCATTCTTGGTTCAAAGCCTACCATGCAGTCACAAAGAGATTCATTCTGCTGATCGTAGATGCCGAGAGGCCCACAGAAAGCATAAACCTCACACTATTGTCTTGGTCTCGACCAGAGCGGCGTCCGATTGTCGAAATTATTTCTCCACGCAAATTGCTTGTACTGTCCAGAGGCTCCAAGCACAAATCTGGTGAAAGCATTAAGGATAGCAGAAGCATAAGTGCAATAGCTCTCGTTCTTGTTCGAAACATATGTGATATCTGTAACTTACGGTTCCTCTGAATTTCTGGAACTAGAGTGAAAATCTTTCCCGTCCACTCCCCACTACTTCAATACTGTACAGATCCATTACACAGTAATAAATGGCTCGTTCTATTTTGTTCAACTCAGGTGAGGAGTGAAGGTGCTGGATTTTCTGGACTCGTCCAGGAAACACCAATGATCAGTTGGGTGATCGAAATTCTGTCATAATATACTAGACGACGCCAATGCATTTCTTCCAACGAAGTTTCCGTTATCAAGAAGCTTTACTGTAGTGGAATTGATAACCTTGGAGGTTGAATTGGTAGACCATATTGCAGCTCCACTCTGGTTGAGCAGGAGCAAGTTTCCATCTTCTAAGAGTTTGAAAACTGGAGAATTAGGATCAGAGACCGTTTGCTTTCTATTTGCCACCCATATTAAAGGTTGCTCCGGCAATGATTTGTACCAGATTCAAATATAGTAGTTCCGAGAACCACCTGAAGCGAAGAAACCCAGTTCAAATATTCCACCTGCAGAGGTTAAGGTCTGGTTTACTGAAAGGGACTGACGTGAGGAGATTGTATCAGACCCTTAGAGAAATGGACTTGGAAACTTATGTACAAGAGAAGGAGAAAACTTGAGAAAACCATGTTTCGTTGCCTATGGTAATAATTTCTTCACAAATTTTTGAGGTGCAGCAGCGGGGAGCTAGATTAGCTCCAATTGTCACGCCCAAAACCCGAGAGCCCGCCCGAGGACTTTCCTTCTTAGATACAGAAATCAATATTTCGTGATCTATGGATTTGAACTTGTATGCATAATTGGATTTCCTTACGAAATTAAGTCAAAACAATAATTTATAAAGATTAAGAGACTTGGTTGAACATCAATATTGACACAATTATTTTTGACATACGACTAATCTTTTTTAATTCAAATCTCTATCTCTACAAACAATGTATTCAAGTCACTATCTTTACAAATAGTGTCATAGAGCTTTCTTCNTTTTTTTTTTTTATCATTTTGAAGAATCTCTTGGAGAATATTTTCTTATTTGTGAAATTTTTTAGAGATAATTACAAGTGATAATCAAGCTTGCTTGATCCATAAACCCTGATTCTTTTATCTACTGCAATAAAAACTTGAAAGACCACTGATTTGATTGTCCATAACTTAAATACTATCACTATTATAATAATAGAAATAAAAATATAACGTATTATGATGTTTAAAAATATAATAAAATTTATTCTTATATTATTTTTATTTAATAAAGAAATATTATTTTTTTATACCTTAGTAGTAATTTGCTTTACGGGCAATTTAATCTTTTAATTTTTAATTTAAAATGAGATATATAGACACCCATTTATTAAACATCTATTATTTAGATTAGAATAAACTTTACAGTCCAGTGGCCACCCACATGCTGGAATCTTATTCTTCAGAAAAGGTGTCGTAGATCAAGATGATTAAAATATATATAGATTGCTAAACAGTCTACAGTTAGAGAAAATTGATGAAAACTTTTGTTTATTTAAAATAATAATAATAACAATAATAAATGCTTAACATGTGTTGTGTGTTAAAAATTAATATTTAAAGCTTTTACAAGTTGAAAACACAAACAACAACCGTTTCCATTCAAGAGAGTGAGAGACGAGCAAGCAAGAAAGGATCCCGAAAGCCGTCAATTATTAGGAGGTATGCAAAATGTTAATTTAAGTATGAATATTTTTGTTGGTTTCAAATTTGTTAGTTTTGATGTGTTTATAAATTACGAATTATAAGTTAGTTGTCTTTGAATAGTCCGCATTTGGAATTCCAAACTCAAGATTGAACTGTGTATTTGGATTCACAACCTGTTTGTTTAAAAGTGCAGAGGATTGAGTTTGAGAATGGAGCTGACTATGACTCAACCTGATGATTGGCATCTTCACCTTCGTGATGGCGACCTTCTTAAGGCTGTTGCTCCGCACAGGTGATATTACTTTAATAGCATTGTGCTTGCTTTCATGGGTTAATTGCATTTTCATTGATTATAATTTGATTGTTCTTTTTTTTTTTTTTTTAAATAACCATTGTACCGATATATAGTGCTAGACTTTTCGGAAGGGCAATTGTGATGCCAAATCTGAAACCTCCAATAACCACCACAGCTGCTGCTGTGGCTTATCATGAATCTATCTTGAAAGCACTGCCAACCAATAGCAACTTCACCCCACTTATGACACTTTATTTGACAGATACCACAAGTCCTAATGAGATCAAGCTTGCTAGTAAGTCCACTACTTACTATCTGCTATACTTTTGGATATTATAAGTTTTAACTTTTGAGCCTGTATTTTGATTCAACTCTGTGGATTGATTCATGTATATTTAGACTAATTGATATAGTCTCATGATAGTTTCCGGCTTTGAAGCATAAAGTTTTTGAATAGTATGCCTGCTACTAATCTTATAGAATAAGAGGATATATTGTAATTGTTTCTTAAATAGAATTGACAATCTTGGAATAGTAAAATAACGTCTAAAACTTTTATGTAGTTGACCTCTGGAGTTGACTGTTGACAATTTGTTTGATCTTGGAATCTCTTAAAATTCCAGCATGTGGGATGAACTTCTTGTTCTTATAATGAGGATGATGCTTAGGCTTCACTAAATGCTTTTTAATTTGGAGGCTTTAGGATCCAAGTTTGAATGTTTCGTAATACATGTTTCTACAGTGATCTATAACGTTGCATATGGTGTAACTGTAACTAAAGAGTGGATTTCTACCTTAGTACCCTTTTCCTAATCTCTTCTTCTAATTAAATTTTACAGTTTGAATAATGATGCGAATCACTTTGACAGGAAGGAGTGGGGTTGTATATGCTGTGAAGTTGTACCCTGCTGGTGCTACAACAAATTCTCAGGATGGTGTTACTGATCTTTTTGGCCAATGTCTACCCGTCTTTGAGGAGATGGTTGAGCAGAATATGCCATTGTTGGTAATGTAACTATATTTAGCTCGGCTCCATGTCTTCACCTATTTTAGTCTTGATTTCAACCATTCTCCTTGCAACTGGAAACAGATCACATAATTGTAGATTTTCTATTCTGTTTGTAGGTGCATGGGGAGGTCACAGATCCTACTGTTGATGTATTTGATCGTGAGAAGGTCTTCATTGAGACTGTTTTACAACCTTTGGTCCAAAGGCTTCCAAGGTTAAAGGTTGTTATGGAGCACATAACTACTATGGATGCTGTTAAGTTTATTGAATCTTGCAAAGAAGGTATACAAAAATCAGTTCCTCGACGTGTTCAACTTTCTTTCCTTTCCACCCTGCCCCCCAGAAAAGAAAAAGTATGTCTTATATCAGTTACAATTATTAGGACTAGTAGCTGCCACAGTGACTCCACAACATCTTCTTCTCAATAGAAATGCCATCTTCCAAGGAGGATTGCAGCCACATAATTACTGCCTTCCAGTACTCAAAAGAGAGATTCATAGTATGTTCAATTCAAAATCTCCTACAAGAACTGAAAGTTTACTCAATTTCTCATTTATGTACTGATAATCTTGCAGTTTTTTTTATTATATTTTGGTTCACTGTTGTTGGTAATGAACTTCTTGGTTAAGTAATTCAGATTCCTTTTAAATCATGATGACTTTTGGAGTATGAGAAGGTAGCAATTCTTTTTCGTTTTCAGTTCCTTTTCAATGATCTTATACTCTTGTCTCTCATCTAGGGCAGGCTATTGTTTCAGCTGTAACCAGTGGAAGTAAAAGATTTTTCCTTGGAACTGATAGTGCTCCTCATGAGAGAAGAAAAAAAGAATGTCCTTGTGGATGTGCTGGTATATACAATGCCCCTGTTGCACTGTCACTATATGCCAAGGTCTTTGAAGAGGTAACTTTTTTAGTTAACTAATTATTGTCCAACATTTCATATCAGTATGAACTTTTTTCTTTTTATAACCTTAATTCATAAGCTTGAGAAATTTCACTTAGTTCCAACCCCACTGCTTCACAAATCGTGTGACTAAATTCAATTTGGCACTTTTCATTAATGCTTCAAGGAGTCTTGATACTAAAGCCTCTTTGAATGGAGTCTCCCGGGCTACAATGAGACCGGGACATGTCGCTGAGGTCACTAGTGGTGTTTGGAAATGGGATATAAGATGATGTTATAATTAAATTTTTGATGTAAAAAATAAAATTGTGAAGTTAAGGGCTGATGATCCTACCAATGACCTTTTTATCTGATTGCTTTTTTTATTATTTTATGCCTGAACACACTGTCATTATCATGTAGTAAATTTTGCAGTGCACATATAAATATCAAGCAAGAAAAAAGATCATTTCTTTCTTTTTCTATCTCTTGGCAAATCACTTTCTATAGCCCACCCGAAAAATTAAACAAATAGGGAAATCTGAAAAGGGGGAATTCTTTTTTTTTTTTTTTGTCCTTTTGTAAGAGTATACTGTGTATTAAACGCCATCATCGGCAAACTGCATTTCTAATTTTTGAACTGCCGACATTTATTTCAACAAAAGCTTGTCCTTACTTTCCGTAACCCACCTCATTCTACCTTTAATTTCATATGCATGTGGTTGATTTCTGTGCTATAATTGGCTATCTTCATATCATCTGCATGAATTGGTTTTTGCTGTTATAGATGGGCGCGCTTGACAGGCTAGAGGCATTTACGAGTTTCAATGGGCCAGATTTCTACGGGCTTCCGAGAAACACATCAAAGATTAAATTGAGCAAAACGACATGGAAGGTACCAGAGGCTTTCTCATTTTCATTCGGAGATATAGTTCCGATGCATGCAGGCAATACATTGGAATGGCAGCCTTCCTTCATTTGATTTTCACATCTTTTACTTTCGGTCATTGTATATTATGCTACACAGAATAATTGTATTCTGAAATCCATAAATGCCTCACATGTTTCCTCATCATCCAGAAGTAAATGAATTTAGCTGCAAAAATAAGCTATGTTATCATTCAGTGCATGCAGCTCGGCGTTATAAAGATTTTAATGTCTGTCAGTTTCTGGTTGATTGGTTTACATCAGCTTTTTATTTCTTGGCATATTTTTGAGGAAATATATATGTAATTTGAAAAAAAAAATTATATTTTGGTTTTTATTCTGTTCAAAGGGAGACAAACAATTAATAAGCCCAAAGTATTTTGAAGGATAACTAAATCCGTCTACATGACATGATTGTGGTGTAGTTTTCAATTAATTTCATCTCATTCTATTCGAGAATTTAGCAACAATTAATTATGTTCGTACAATGAGTTAAATATAAAATAATCTAATTAAAGCATATGATCAATTAATGTTGCGTGCTTTTGTTCTTAATTACCAGGAGGCATACTCTTCAATCCTGTAATAAATACTAAATGGCCTCGCCCACCATTTACATTACTAAAAGTTGATTATGTATTACAAAGAAAAGATTTCTAATTCTAAACCAATTTTAACTGAAGGTAACGGTCAATGCTGTTGTCCAAATTGGACAAATGAATAAGAAAATAATTTTACTTTCATTTGAACTAGAAATGAATGGACCCAAATAGGCAGAGGGCATTTAATGACAACTTTTTTTGTATTTTAGTATCTTGAAATCCAATTTGGTGCCTGCACTGCGGAAAGCCTGAACTGGCATTAGTTAGAGCTTTAATTAAGGGGTATTAACTCTCAAACCCCCAAAGAATTTAAAAAAAAAATTAAACACCTAACTGAATTTTAAACTAACACTTATCACCCTATTAAAATTGAAACTAACACAGAATCCCCAATTACTGTAGCACCGTTAGTTATATTTAACGGTGATACAGTAAAAATTAAGAAAAATATCATAAACACCCCTATGATATATCCAAAATAACAAATTCATTTCTTAATTATAAAATAATATAAAGACTCTATTTTTTATATCCCTTTGAAACTAATTAATATTATAAG